>JAODKM010000118.1:9985296-10000142 GCA_026780845.1 Petrocephalus sullivani | reverse complement strand
TGCTTCATTGTATGGGCGGATCTTCCGTAAGAACTGCATACTTGTGCATATTTATTTTTTCGCACCAGTCAGGTTACGCTCATCCACAACCTTTGGCTATAATGCAAGGTCAGCAGTTGTGAGTGATATCTAGTCTCTCACAGTCCACAGTCCACACAAGTATCCAAAACACGTACGCTGGAGCCAACACAAAAACGACAGCAGCTCTCAACTACCTGACATTTTGCATGTCCATCTCAACAGCCTGCTTATCCAAACAGGGTCTCCTGAAGCACACTGAATTCAACACCAATTCACCACAGGGTAATCGCACAACAAGGGATTCTCTAGACACCAGCTCAGCTGAACAGCAGGTCATCGGACTGTAGATGAAAACCATAGTATCTGGAAGAAACCGGCATACACATCATGCAATCCCCACACAACGAGAGATGTGTGGAGAACCAAATCTGCATTTCTGGGATTATCACAATGCTACCTGCTGAACCCTCATGCTGTCCCTCAAAAAAATTACAGTAATTATTATATAACGCTCATATAATTATTGCATAACTTATTACAATATTACTTACTGGAGAAAAAACAGAGCAGTCTGGTAAATGTATGTATGATAGGATGTACAGAATGGGGCCCATTCTAGGAGGTACCACTGAGTGTAATCTACATGAATGTCATCCCAAGAGAAGGTATCTTCAAATAGTTATTAAACAGCATGAGTGTCGCTAGAAATAACCAGAAAATCTTCCACAAGTAGCTTCTCTTTACATAAGCACCTATTTTTATGGTTCCAATTTGGTTGTGTTGTGACACAAAGCAGATTTACATTGATGTGAGAATACATACACAGGAAGAATTAAACCTTACAAACATCATGCTCCATTGCTGATTTATTTGAAAAGCATTGCTGAAGGCACTTAAACTCTTTTTAGGATAGGTCACCTCATGTACAAGTTTAAGTTTTTGAATGAATACTAATTCTGTAAGAGTTATCAGTAGCTCACAGTCTCCTAAATGAATGATAATAGTAAATATCTATGAAAAAAGAAAAATTCACAGTGACAGTTTGCAGTTTACATTAAGTAAAGGGACCAGCAGCTTAATGGCCATGTTGAAAAACCTCATCGAAATGCAAACCTTCTGCATTTACTACTGGCTGCATTCCACCATGCTCAGACAGGGGATGTGATCATTCAGTTTCTGTCTCCCATTATATTTAATAGAAGGAATTATTCTGATGAAAAACCACTTCATACCTTGCATAACTGACTTAATTCAGCAAAAGAGATTTAAAACTACAGACCTTTGGCCCTTGCCAACATGGACTGTGCATCCCCAAGTCCAAACTCACACGGGCCTTCTTTCTCCAGCACTTTCGAGGGATTATGTGAATGAGGTAGTCCTATGGTCAAACGATCAGCTACACTGGACATGGAATAAAATGAGGACCAGTAGTCCTAACATTTGCTACACTCCACCACCGCCAAATAATGAAAAGATGAGCCAAGAGTAAGATATACAGGACGTGGGAAACCAGCTGGTCCTTGAATTAGCCATGGGAGAGGGTGGAAGATGATGATGTTGACTATCGCTAGTAACAGAGTGAACAAGGGCTAAGAAAAGATTGTTACTAAGCCACAGAGGAACAAAGAAAAATGCATATACCTATGACAACCCGGTCTCACAACTTTTCGTGCAGCTATCACGACATGAAAATCTATTCAAACGTGCTGCGATCACGCTTTAGGCCTTTTTTACGTGCTAGGACAACACTACCCTATGTATTTTAATGCGCAGTGTGTAACACCGCCACTATGAGCGCTAACTGGTGACTGAGGGACGCTCGACAATGTGCGATGCGACTGTGAAAAACAGCGGCTGGTTTTTACTTCTGTTGCATGAATGAGTGAATCTATGCAATCTTGTGAAAATATACTACGCATTTTCCACTAAAAGTGAAATAATAATGTGCTGATCCCTTATCGTTTTTGTTTGCAAAGCGGTTGAAAGAGGCTGAATGGCAGTGAGACGGGGAAATAGAACAGAAGATTCTTTTTTGACTAAACTATACTAAGACAAACATCACTTGTGTAACACCGTGTCCTAATGCAATGCAGTGCTGCGCTGCGCGGTGCTGTGCGACTTTTTAGTAGAACATTTGTTGCTGTCCGCTTCTATTTCGCTCATGTCGCATGCTCTGCTAGTTTGAATGGGGAATCTCTCCAAATAGATTGGCATATTTAACGGACCGAATGTAGACAGGGAACAGTCAATGCTGCATGACAACCTGACGGTCACATGCAGTTAGGACACGGTGTAAAAGTTTGGCTATAAAAGTTCATCGCAATCACTTCCTTTGGACTTTGCCTTTAGCTGATAAATAATAGGCACATTGTCGAGCGTTCCTCAGTCACCAGTTAGCGCTCATAGTGGCGGTGTTACGCACTGCGCATTCAAATACATGGGGTAGGGAAGCGTTGTCCTAGCACGTAAAAAAGGCCCAAAGTGTGATTGCAGCACGTTTGAGTAGATTTTTATGTCGTGATGGCTGCAGGAAAAGTCGTGAGACCGGGTTGACCTATGACTAGTGTTGTGAAAAACTGGGCCAAAGAGGAATTGAATCAGCAGACATAAGCATTAGTTACATTTGGCAAAGGAAGAGTGTAACTAACAAGTCTTAGCTTTAGCCACACTTGGCGAAAGAGTAGAGCTAGCAGACTCTATAATTAGCTAATAATAATTAGCTATCATTCACAAAACAAGAATGGGAAGTGCAGTGGCTCAGAATAGTAGGACTAGTTCATTATAGCAAATAAATATGATTTGGAAAGAGTAGGACTAGCTGGTATTTGTACTGGTGCTGAATGTCTCTACTCGGTTGTGCAAAGGCAGCGGAAAGGCCTGGGACTTGGAGCTGCCCATGGGAGGAAAAGCCAGAGTGCTAGCAGCTCCTGGTATTCTAACCGGAACTATCCCAGGCCATGCTCTTTCTTCTCCAAATGGACCGGTTGGAGGTATGGCATAACCGGACCCCATGGATGCTAGTGTGGCTGGTACAGGTTGGGAGAAGGGTGGAACTACCCCCACACTGGGACCACCGCCAAATTCCTCCTAGGGATTGAACAGAAAGGATGATAAACTGCTGTATTCTTCATCGACACACTCTGTTTAGGGCCACAACATTGCAAAAAAATTTTGAAGGTAGTAAGAGTTCCACAGTTTAATCACTGTACCCAGAGAGTGTTCCCCTGTGTGTACCAGCTGTTACCCTCCCAAGCCACACCCAATCACTGACTGCCGTGCCATATCGCATTCCACCCCTCTGAATGCACAAAGTCCTTAAAAACTACGCCGACTACAATGCTTATAAAAAACTCAAAAATACTAAAAGTGATTGCAATACAAAGGCAAAAACGGAGTTACTATCAATAGGAGAAGTCAAAAGGATGGTAAGTGTAAGCATTCATACAGATGTTGTCTCTTGCATGAGTAACTTGTGTTTGTGAGCCCACTTGGACAACAATTCATTCAAATCTTCATTTTACCCCCCAGCCAGAAGCTCACCTCACTGGTGTCAGAGAGTGAAGCTCTGGTCTCCCCCTTGTGCCTCTGGCGCTGTGGATTAGACGGAACAAGCAGGGGTCTGGCCTGCCTCGCTGCCAGGGTCTCCCGGACCCAGTCGTCCACCAGCCTGTGGAGCTCCTCCGTAAAAGTGCCTTTCTTATTGTTGCTGTTGTTAACTTGAGCCAGAGGCAGTCCTGGCTGGCATGGAGGGGGAGTCGAATCAGGCACTAGGGGCTGCTTCACCGTCACTGGGGCCGCCCCGCCACTCTGCGACGACTCTGGCAAACAGAAGGTCCCTGGTGTCACTCCCCTTTCTGGAAATTGTACCTCAGCCCTACACTGCCTCCGTTATGCCTGTGGGGTATCACACTCCCAAAAGGCAAAAGGTAAATGCTACTTAGGAAGATGTGGCAGACACACAGTGGGGGCTTATACATTTGAAGATGACTGAATGAGAGTAAAAAATACATTTCAAAGTTGGTTAGCCTCCTCTCACATGTTCCAAAGCAACAGTGAACATTTTTTTTTCCAATAAAACACTTCATTCTGTGACTAATTACCTAACAGTATCATTTACACATCTATCAAAAAATCACTAGCACTTTACCTATGGGTGCTCGTCATAAGGCTACATGACACCAAGCCCTTCATGACAGCCAGCATAACTTGTCAAAAGCTAAATTTCTATACATTTTTTCCAACTTCTGATGAAATGATATTGTTACATTATCATTATGTTACTTTATGTCAGTTACAAACTTCGTTCCAGCTACAAACCCTCTTCATAAAAGTATTCGCCTTCTGTTTTACAGCTGGCTTTACATGTCAAATCATGTGACTTTATGTCACTCTGAAGTGTAGAGTCAGTCTTATAACCTTTTATGTCACTTCAATAAAAAAAAGTGCCATAACAAAACCTTATGTCAGCATAAACCTACGACCGCTGACATAGGTGATATGTGAACTTTACACTGGAGTTGCCAATATCAGCATTTCTGACAGCTACAAAAACTGGAACAAACCTTTAGAAATACTTTCGACAAATTACGTCGGCTGTCATGAAGGGCTGATGTTGGTGTCATGTAGCTGTCATAGAGCACCAATGCCAAATGTAACAATATCATTTCATCAGAAGTCGGTAACCAAAAAATCAAAAAACTTGAAAACAGACATACTGCGTCAATAACGTCATCCCTATTACTAGGAAAAACAAACCTAAATCCTACCAAAATCAGAAGGAAATAAACTCAGGAATCAAGAGCAGTCAGTTCATGATAACAAAGCACAGAGTAGTAAGAGTTAAAAGAGATAATTACTATTACTGCGGTCTTTGCCTACACACAGTCTTTTCAAGGTGGACCCTAGGAGACAAACAAGGTTAAGTCAGGTCACCGACGGCTGTTGGAGAGATGCTTCTAAAAACATAACAACAGAGATTAAAAGATGCTCTCAACAGTACAGTGCACAGCAGGCAGGGGATCTACAAAAAGACAACAGCATAAGCATGCCTTTTCAAATGGCGCACAGCTGAAATGAAAGGGGTAACTGTCACTGATGTGGTGAGGGCAGAGCTAGGGGTAAAGGTGTAAATTCGATTCGGCTTCGATTAGTAGGTGCAGCAGTTAAACATTTAAAAGTAGGATGTTCAGAAGCTGGCAGGATAACATGATTATAGGCATGAAACAGAAACCACACTGACCAAGACGGTGCATGCAAGGGCGTGAGAGCACATCCAACTAAGTGTGCATGTGCAACTGACCCTGCATCTGCAATGAGGGACACTTCTTTCAGAATGCTTACAGCTAAGAAGGTGCCATGACTTACCATGGCTTTATGGTAACACCATGCGTCCCAGTCTCTACCTGCTACTGTGCTATGACAAGGTGTGTGTCGGTCTGTATCAATGACCGATCCTGGAAAGGGTGGAAAGGCAGTGTCTTTGGTTGCATCTACGGTTATGTCTGAGATGGCTGCTACCACAGGGTGCCAAGTTGGTGAATTCAGCAAACCGCCACACCCCACCACCTAGCTCTGGCACAGGACATGCTGCTCGCGCGTGGAAGACATGTACAAGGCACCGCTCTTTAAGCAAGAGCCAATTTCCTGCCCAGTTTGAGCCTTTCTAGCGTGTGGAGCACCAGGAGATATGGGGCTTCCTTGCACATGCCTCATCTGAGCCCACGGCACCTAGAGAGCATCTCAAGATCCACCAAGGCCGCTGCTGCACAGGAGGGAGGCCCTAGAGAGCCGCTCGGGGCGGCCGGGCGGCCAAAGGGAGGGTGAGAGGCAGAAGACGTGCTGACGTGTGGAGGAACATGCAGAGGGATACAAACAGATGGACAAGGACACGGGCCCACTGAGGAATCGAGCTCGCGGTTTGCTGCCAGACTTGGAGCTGGATCTCTCCGGCGTGTGAGGCTGTGTGGTCCAGCCTGTGGAGGAAGACAAGAAGTTAAAGGAGGAAGGCTGCTTTTTATCCAAAACTAATAAAAAGGAAACTTATTCTGTTTCTGTGTATTCCAATGTATATAAAAATGTGAGATTGCCCGTTTATGTGCGGTTGCATGTGTCCCGGAGTCGGTTACCATGGTTACCATGGCCCGCCTGACCGTGTGCCATCCTCCCTGCATTCTGCAGGCCGGAACAGTAGATGTTGTCCGTGGAGAGCGAGGCCCTGAGAGAGCAGGGCTGCTGAGTCTGGACCGGCACTGAGGTGGAGGTGGGCAAGAGGCCAGCATTGGACCGGAACGCGGCATCGGCAGGTCCCGAAGCCGTCAGAGAGGTTGATGCAGGCTCACCTTTCAGGTACAGGGGACATCAGAGTATCCATGACTGTGATGCGCAGATTTTTTAAGAAACATAAGAACTGAAGTGTTACAGTTACAAGGAAAAGTAATTGTTTAATTATTTTAGAAATCTGCAAACAGAAAAAATATAAAAAAAATTCTAAATATTGGAAAATGGACTTGGACTTTCAAGGTAGGCATAAGAAGTAGAACATTTCTGGCTCCCTACATCCAACGGAAGACAAAAAACAAATAGAGGAATCCACCGCGTCCGGGTTTTGTGCTGGAAAGGAGAACGAAAGTCAATTGGGGCGTATCTCGACCGTTATAGCGAAGAGGTCAAATATACTGTACGACATGAGACACAATGTCTATTGTGTCTAAGCCTCTCTAGTGGGAGCGCAATGGGGTTGTTTGGTTCCGCATGCTGTACACTTGGTAAAATATGTCCGCTGACGTCCACTGCGTCTGCTTCAGGTGACTCTTGATACATTTTATTATGGCTCTTATGGGAGAGAGGTCTTATCGAGTAGCTTCCCATCGTACTTAAGTCAGTGTAAGACCGTATAAAGATCATTGTTTTTATCAACTAGTTAGTATTTAAAAAATTCTGTTTTTTGTCTGTAATCAGCAACACGCCGGGCTGTCCACTCCTGGTAATATGCTCTGACTCACTGGTTTTACTGGTCACGCCTTTCAGCTGCTGAACCAGTGGATTGAGGAGCTTCCCAGCTCTGAGCCTGTGCTTGCTGGCTCGACGCCTGCGGCCAGCAGGTGGTGCTGTTGGTAAGAATCCCAAGCTGGGAGGCACGGATTTACCCAGCTTCTTGTACAACGTCTCGATTTCCTGTCTCTGATGGGCCTGGAGCTCTGAAATTTCTTTCATGTGTCTGAAAAAGAGGAACAATGCAACAACATTTCATCAGCAAAATCACAAGTAAACAGCAATTTCTTTCGAATATGTCTTACAGTAATACTTCCTATTATAAACAGATCTTTATATACGAATCTGGAATTACTTTTTACGACTTTTTACGACTACTTTTTACTTTTTACAATTTTTACAACATGTAAATGGGGGTGGGGGGGCCTAAAATGTCCCGTTGAGTTTCATTAAACAATATTTTCATATTTAAGGCCAAAAAATAAAGCTGGATCTTATATGAATTAT
The DNA here is from genome assembly GCA_026780845.1 of Petrocephalus sullivani. Lineage (NCBI taxonomy): Eukaryota > Metazoa > Chordata > Actinopteri > Osteoglossiformes > Mormyridae > Petrocephalus > Petrocephalus sullivani. Next base: position 9,992,624 of record JAODKM010000118.1, on the reverse strand, counting down.
AAAATCTGAGCTCAGTTATCCAGGTTCTTAACTGAATAACCTTTTGTTATGATATTAACCTCTTATGTCACAATAGAAGTATGATTCTACTATTATTTTACAATAAATGTAACAGTATTTTACGGTGAGTGATGAGACAGTCTCACATACGCAATTATCTTACTTCTCCCTAAGTCTCTGTAGCTCTTTCCTGATGTCGAGGTCCTCAAACTCCGAGTCATTGTCACTGCTGACGTAGGAGCAGGAATGGAAAGTAGCGGCGTGGGCGATGTGGGCGTGGCCAGTGCTGCCGTGGGCAGGCGAATCAGAGCTGTGGACGCTGCTGCTCCGCCCTGACCTCTTCAGAAAGGCCACGGCTTTCTTCACCAGGTCACTGCCCCTGCGCTCGCTGGGGGGGCGCTGGAACTGCGGGGCAGGCAGGTGTTTAATGGGGCTGCTGTCTTCTCCAGAATCAGAGGAACGTCGGTGAGAATTCGGTCTCACTGCCGCCACAGGAGAGGGGCTCCGTCTTGGGGGAGGGGGCGGGTCCAGGTAGAAGTCCGGTGGGGCAGAATACCTGTTGCAGCGTACCTTCAGGGTGACCTCGTCTTGAGTGCTGACCACGGAGAATCTGCCAATGCTAGTGATAGGTGCTACCTCCTTCTCCAGATTCATTTCAGAGCCCTCTTCCCTGCCCCGAACAGCAGGAGGCGCTGTGGCGGAATAGGTGCTCCAGCTCCCGGGCTTTTGATCCAGATGTCGTCTGATTTCTGGCGGAGCAGGAAACAGCTTTGGGGGAAAGCACAGGCAGGGCGTCAGAGTTTCAATAACCTTCACAGCCATTTGTAACAGTCTCCTAGATGGCGAATCGAAAAATCAGAAGTTTACAAACAGTTCCCATTCCCAGAGCTACAGAGGAGCTTTAATCTGATAATTAACGGTGAGGAAGGTGGCCACCTCCAGGCAAAAGGCCAGCATTTTTCCCGAAGAAGAGACACCCACCCTGTGAATGTGAGACTGGCATGCATGACAACACGTACATTCTGAGCATCTATGTGAGGGCAGTTATTGGAAGAATATGACTGCAGTCGTCCTTGTATTGTGGCAACTTTCCCAGTTGCAGTTCCTGAAGAGCGCACCTTGAAGCGACTTTTTGAGCCCGAACAGGACACAGAGTGCGGGACCGTGTGGCGTTTTGCCTGACCCCTCTCGGGAGCTGGAAACAGAGATCACGGCCTGTCAGATTCAGAGCATCGTCAGTTCCAGGCACAGCAAACTGGCCAGCTGAGAGCAGTAATAATAACTAGTTCCGGTCAGAACAACAATAATGTATTCCCCAGACACCCCTGCCACCCCCTCACCATCTAATCCATACTCACCCCCCCCCAACCTCTATCTCTAGCCCCCTACGCTCGACTTGCGCGGAATCTAATTTTTCATACCTTCAAACTGTCCATACAGTATTCCAGTATTTTGAAATCTTGGCATGGAGGGTCCCAACGATATAATTAGTGAACAAAAATACCACAGTATTTATATGAAATCTATGGTAATAATTCCCAAGCCTACACTGCACCCTCCCCCCACCTCTCTTTATTAAAAACCTAACTTTGCGTGACTTGTCTCAGTGTAATCAGGTCCACCAACTCTGCACCCGCGTCTGTTCTTTCATGCGTCGCCATGTGGACTACGGCTAAATCACATGATTCAATTCGTCCATAAAAAAAATTCCCTAGTGAAATGATAAATTCCTAGCATAAATTTTGCCGACCAGCTAACAGACTGCTACCGATAAGATTCACCGAGTTGGGGGGAGCAGCAGAAACATTTTGCTGATTGGTTAATAGACCTATACTGACAAGATCTGGCAAGCAAGGGGGCAAAATAAATTTCACCAAGAGGCTAATGGACTGGTACCAATAAATTTTGCTGACATGCAGAAAAAAATTTATCAACGTTTTAAAGCATATTCAGATATAAAGCATATTCTTGCAGGTCCTTTCAATTATTTGGCACCTGACATTTTGAGACCAACTGACCAGTGCAATGTTTCTTGGAAATTTGAAAAAGATCCATGGAATACTTTTAAAGTTACTGTGTCCAATTTGCAGTGTCTGTGGCAGCAGTGGCAGTGAACTGGTGCAAAAACCCATATGCATTCTGTGTCCAGGGCATACAATAACTGAAGTGCCGGGATAACAACCATTTTTCACCACTGGAAGAGTTTCCCACAGGTGGGTCATAAATGATTGAAAGGTTCTCCATACCAGTGACAGCCGAGTCACTGAGAGTAGTGAGGCTATCCATCCGCTCAGGAATCTGTGGCTGAGATGGGAAAAAGTGAGACAAGAGGGATGGCGAATGAGCACCAAAGCAGCCAGATTGCAGAGTATGAAGCCACGTGTCAATGAGACACCGACACATGGTGAACCAGGTGCTCACCAGCTGCTCTCCTCTTCGGGGCAGGCCTCCTGTCCTCTCACGGCCGGGTGTCGAGGTCACGGATTCGCTGGCGGACTCAGGCGTGTCGGGCAGCAGCGGCGTGTACTCCTGGTACAGCAGGTTTCGCAGCTTCTCGTCCAGGGTCTTTATAGTGTTGTCAACAAAGCCCACCCTGGGGGGTCCCTCCCCGTCGGATTCGCCCAGATATGCTGCCTGAGATGGGGCGGGGCTCTGGGGCAGGGAGTGCGGCAGAGACGTGGCACTGGGCTGCTGAAGCACCACGGGCTGCTGTGTGGAGCCTCCCTGTCCACTAGGCAGAGGCTCCCCAGTGGTCACTGCGTCCACAGCAGGCAGTACCTGCAGCGGCGCCCCCTGAATAGCGTTTGTCTCCAGGGACAGGGACGCCACTAGGGGGCAGCAGGGGACCCCATCTGCAGCAGCGGTGGCACGGACGATTTCCACCGCCTGCTGGGCTGTGTGGATGGGTGACACGCCGCTGACGAGGACACCCGAGGGCTCATCTAATAACTGAGGACTGAGCAGGGCGTGATACCCTGCTGTGCCTCCTTGTGCTTCCATGGTGACGCTGGGTCCGGCTCGCTCTGCTGGGACCATCTCCTCAGCCACAAAACGTGGGGAGGCAGCAAAGGCCAGTGGCTCTGCTGTGTCTTTGTTTACTGCCTCTGGAGGTAATGGCAAGGACACAGGCAAACAAACAAACTGGACTCCAGACATTACATATGGAATCTAGATGTAGCAAGTGGAATCTAGACATAACAAGGGCTCCAGAAGTAACACTGTGCGAGTGCACGTGTGAAAATACAAATGTTAATAAACTCATCTGTATCAGGAATGTTCTTTAAACTGTGCGTGTTTATGTACATGCAACATAAACCTACCTGAGTGTGATACATGAGAGAGAGCTTACCCATGCAACAGAATGGACCGTGTTGGTTACCTTTCATAGCAGCCGGTGGGGGAGTTGAAGCAGCAGGTGAAGCCACCTCCTCCTTGTTGGGAGCGGGGCTTTCATCCACAGGGCAGATGATGAACCACCTCTTACCCGTGTGGAGCACTACAAAGGTGGAGAAACATTCCCAGTCCGGTGAACTTCTCCTACAACCTGGAGAACCTCCTGTGCCTTTGAAGGCTTCTGCGGCTCACAACTTTACCGTTCTGCTGATAGATGGGCTGCTTGCTGTCAGAGGGGGTCGTTATCGCAGTCTGAAACGTAGAATCAGAGACGGAAGTGTCGGAACTACAGGATGTGGATCACAGCTCTAAAGCATCTAAGTGCACATGGATGTTCTCAGGCAGCATAGGTCTGTCTTAAGGGTAAATGTTTGCATTCAAACGGAAGGAAGTGTCTGGACACTGTCGGCGCGCACATGAGCATTTCCTGTGTGAGTGGGTGTATTGCTAGAGGAACGAACGGCACGCGGGGGGCATCTGCTGTGAGCACCTCTTCTCCAGGGAGGACAAGTGTACGGTCTGGCTGGGGGCTGCTGCCTGGCCCTGAGCTCCTCTCTCCCTCAGTGTCCTCACTCAGGAGGTCCTCTGCCTTGTCCACAATGTCTTTCAGCTGCTCTATGAAAATCTCCTTCTCCAGCTGTAGGATGAAGTCGTGCTCCACCTGGGACAAAAGATCATATGTACAAAATGTTCTTTTGTGTGTGTGTGCGGGTGGGTTTGCATAAATTTCCCTAAAGTGTGGTAAAGCCTTAAATTTCCCTACTTTTGGGGACATCTCTTCAGGGCCCCATTTGGACAACCTCAGTTTTATAAAAATCTACGAATGCAATGAAAAGAGCAAAAATGCCAATGGTCTTGTATTTGGGTTAGTGACGTATGGTTAAGATTAGGGCTGGGTAGATGTTAAGAGTGTCATGATTGGGATTAGGGTTTTTCCTATAGAAATGAATGGATGGTCCCCATTTAGACAGGTAAAAACTGTGTAAAAACTAAAGACCAATACTATTTACCATGCAGTCATACAGCTACACAACTCATAACTCAGGAGAACATGGGCTTGGGGTTCGATTGCATCCTACCATATATGTGGCGATCTCCTCTGGAGCATCTCCATCGAGGTCAAACTTGAAGGTGACCATCTTATGATTGTGAGTCTCTAGACGACACTCCACCATCTTATCCCCAGTGTTACAGACCTGAAGGACAAACACAATTTGTTCATGCCGCTGATCACCAGAGATATCAAAGACTTTTAGTTCTAAGACACACTCGTGTTTGTTGACCATGGAGGTGCGTCCATGATATCACTGTTGGATGGCCTATAAGGCACAGTGCTTTAAAAAAGGAGATCAGATATTTGATATGCAGCTTCTTTATTTGTGCTAATAAATTATTTACGGGAAAAAACTAAAATTGGACTAATAAATTATTTAGGGGGTATCTCTTGCAGTAGCAACAACAGGAGCTAGTAAGCAGAGTACTTGTGCAAACAAACAGTTTAATGACCTCCTTCTCAATGAAAACTCTATGGGAGGGTAAATGCTCTCTTTGAGAGGTAAGTTAAACTTAATGGAGCATCCGTATTGATAGTAGTGCAAGAGTTAAGTATTCATTTAATATTCCAATGAAATAATTTCCATGCACAGTTTAGAAAAAAAAAAAACCCGGATAGATGCCAGTCCATCTCAAGGCAAATAATCTCATGCGCACACTCTCATACTCGCACGAATGCACACACACACACTGAGGGCTCTTCAGAACCACAAATTCACTGAAACTCTACTGTGACCGACCGTAAGGAACCCGATATGGTAGACGAGGATCAGATTTCCAAAGTTCACTCGGTCCACAGGATACAGTTTAGAGAAACTTTTTCTGAACTGAGTGAGTTTTGGCAATTTAACAAAAGTTTTTTTTATTGGATTACTTTTGGACTTTTGGAATGAATTTGGATTCTCAATACTGTAATATATAACGAGGAAGCCTGACTAGGCCATTAGCGTTCTCATCTTGGAAACAGACGGCTATAAAAAGCTTCCTTCAATCACTGTGCATCGCTGATCAGTCAAGCAGCTACAGATTAATACTATAACTGGATTAGATTCACAGCATGGCAGACGCATGTGTTTGGCATGAAGGGCCGTGTGGGAGGCCTGCCTAGCACCCACGTTGAGCATGCTCAGTTTGGGCTTGCTGGCGCGCTCCTGTCGGGACCGCGCCCGCGTCGACCTTCGGTGGTGCTTCCTAGTCTTCCCCTCCGCCTTGCCGCTGCCCAGAGAGCCCTCACAGCTGTCGCTCAGCTCCTTCCCCGAGGCAGCATCCGAATTCAGGCTGTGCGGAGTGGGGGGGGAGGGCAGGGGGGGGAGTGGCTTATACAGACTTGGCTAGCTTTCATCAACAGAGCCATTATGTACGCGTTCTGGCTTTACATTTACTGAAGGAGCTTGGGCTGGAGGCAGGGTTCCTCGGGGATTCAGGTTTACAACCGGAATACAAATTAATATGAGAGGAAGCATACAGCCATAGAAATTAAACAGAGAGGAGGAACAAAATAAACTTCATACATGGAGCGTCATAATTGATTATACTTAACGAAGGGATGTCACCCCATTGCTTACAGGCATTTAGCTAGTTACGCTACTCCACTTCTGACATCCGAATAACATAATCTTAGTAATTTGATTCAATGAAGAGCTCATCATAAAATACATCACGCACCTGTCATAGCCGTAATGATGAAATAGAATCATTTTTTCTGGTACAGCCTCCTGAAAGTACAGCGAACCAAGATGCTAAGATCAATACACATTATATATGCGCAGTAAAAGATTGAGCCTTGGTATCACGTATATCCCCTAATGGCCCTGCTCACATGTGGTAATACTTTACCTTATAGTCTTCTGAGAGGGCGAGGGTGGGCTTATGCGAGGTGGTGAGAGGGCGAGGGTGGGCTTATGTGAGGTGGTGAGAGGGCGAGGGTGGGCTTATGTGAGGTGGTGAGAGGGTGAGGGTGGGCTTATGCGAGGTGGTGAGAGGGCGAGGGTGGGCTTATGCGAGGTGGTGAGAGGGTGAGGGTGGGCTTATGTGAGGTGGTGAGAGGGTGAGGGTGGGTTTATGTGAGGTGGTGAGAGGGTGAGGGTGGGCTTATCCCCTATCAGTATGATATTGATTTTAACTAGTTCCAGACTTTCATTGTAATGTGTTGCCAGTTGTAATGTAAAGAGAACATGATAGCGACAGCTGATATCCTGCTATTAGGGTCAGGATGACCTGATGTGAGGAGAGGAAAGCAGGAAGTCAGCCTGCAGAAAGAAGGAACTGAAAGAGTGATATTTAATGGTGTAAAATAGCATTAAGGATTAAAAGAGCATTTTAAATATGCGATCCAGCTGCATATTGTAGTTCTCACTTTGAGAAGGTAAGCTCACTCTTTCTTTGTCAGTGATGTTAGCATACTCAGGGGGGTTGGGCAGCCAGTTGACCTTGGACTCCCAGAGGTTTTTTTCTCCCTGCTTGGGAGTTTTGGTTTCCTGTTCTCCATTGTCAGTTGGCTTTCTTTCCTTCTTTCTTTCTTTCATTCTGTGTATTTCATTCTCTCTGTTCTACTCTGTTTTGTTTTGCATATAGTAATGTATCCTAACACACCCATGTAAAGTTCCCTGGGACAACTCGGTTGTGAAGGGCGCGTTATAAAAATAAATTGAATTGAATATGCTGTATGAAATGCGTTGATGGCAATTATATTAATAAGCAAGCAATTAATTTGGCGACACTGTGTGATTTGAAACGGGAAGTCAGTAGGGGGAGAAGACATCTTATGTGTGGCATGAGACCTTGAAGGTCACAGAAGCCGTTTGTGCAAAAGGAGATCAGCTGAATTGGGGAGACGGGCCCTGCTGAGGGCCCATAAAAGATTGTGATTCTGTATGACTGGG
>JAODKM010000118.1:9970043-9985196 GCA_026780845.1 Petrocephalus sullivani | reverse complement strand
GCAAAAGGAGATCAGCTGAATTGGGGAGACGGGCCCTGCTGAGGGCCCATAAAAGATTGTGATTCTGTATGACTGGGAGTTCACCCCTTTGTGCTGGTCAGGGGAGCTCTTCATAAAAGATATCTGAATAACAGAAATATACTCCTGCAAAAAGAAGGTGTCCTATGAAGTTACTTTGTCCGCCCGAAATTCGACTTCGACACACAACTTGCTAGGCTTCCATCTTCTCACGCCCTTGGATTCTCCCTACTGGATACTGCTGGACCTGCCATTTTCACTGTCGGCCGTTGAGTTTGTGGGATTCTGCGTCATGGCTGAAGGTCTCACCCCACTTCAGTCTAATACTGAGGTCATTCAGCATATTCCTGAACACACAGATGCAGCCGGTTTGCCTCTTTCCTTGATTTGACAGCCTACTGCCTGCGTTTTTTGCCTCATTACTCCAGTACCACAGCTCCACTGCATCAACTACTGCAGAAGGATGCATGCCGGACTTGGATTTCTGCCTGCTCTGGGGCTTTCCAACTCCTGGAGTCCCAACTGACATCACCTCCTATCCTGGCACACTTACCCACTCATGCCCTGCCTCGGTCACTTGTGATTCCTCAGTTATGGTAGTTGGAGCTGCACTGTCATGGCTGCAGGATAGAGCTGGATGACCCACTGCCTTCGCCTCCTGTCCTCTTAACCCCACCGAGCAAAGATGCTCTGCGGGTGAACATAAGGCTCTGGCCTACATCTGGCCCTGTGAGCGACAGCACGTGTAACTTTATGGGAGAGCATTGACGCTACGCAATGACCACAATGCACTGACAGCTTTGCTTGCAACGGCTGGTACAGGGCGCAAGCCATTCTGAGTTCACTGGTAGTCAGAGCGACTCCAGCAGAATAATTTCACCCTGTGTTTCATACCAGGCCGTGATAACGTTGTGTAAGATCCAGGATTGACAGGGACAAAAAAATCTAGTTGGGGATTGTGCAGCCTGCCTGAGTAGGAAAATGGGTCCACCTGCTGCACCCTCTCTGCAGCTTCTGGTTTGGCCTACCCGTGCTTGGGAGCATCTCCAACTAGACATCTGTGGGGACCGACATGGAGTCCCACACCACCAGCGGCTCCTCTTTGTTACGTTTGATCTCCGCTCCAAGTCGCCTGAGGTGGTCTCCACAGGGTTGTCACAACACAAGTGGTCAGAGACTTTTTAGACATGCTCTTCACTTGATGGGAACTTCCTCTGGCTTGCTGATGGAACTTGATGGTATGCTAAGGAACTCCGCAAGGAGGCAGCGCCAGCATTGGCTCGCACACGTGTTCATGCTGGTTCCCCTTCATCAGCAGGTGATTGAGACTTGCCTATGGAACCCATGGAACCAGATGCATGTCTATTTTAACACATAGTTGAATCTCCTAAAATCCCAGCCACATATCCAGTCGAGTCCATATTGGAGTCTCCCGAAGATCAGTTCATGTCTGTTCTCTGCAAGGTTATTTATAGGGTTTTGTGACTAATTTCTGATATGTTGAACTTGCACTTTGTACTCATTACAATTGTACTCAGCCATAATAAAATGGAGTTCATAAAATTTTTAGTTGATACACTGCACGGCATCCTAAACTACTGGGTGACTCCTGTTTGCTGAACTAGTCATGTTTGATTTTGTTCTGTTGGGGGGGAGTAAATGTTATGTACGTGCAATGATAATACGTCAGTACAGGGTAAAATTTTGGAAATATTCTTCAAATTCCTTAAAACACAACAGGTTGTCTTGTGTCTTGTGTCTCTTGTGAGAGGGTATGAGTGGGTTTATGTAAGGATTGTGGGAGGGTGAGGGTGGGCTTATGTGAGGATTATGAGAGGGGGTGGGCTTATGAGAGGATTATGAGAGGGTGCGAGTGGGCGTATGTTTGGGCTGTGAGAGGTTATTCATGCTTGTGTAAAACTATGATGTCTGTCAAAGTGTGTTAGCTTAGCCATTTCAAAGCATCTCTGAAAGACACATCTGTATTTGCAGCAACCATCCAATACCCCCATGTATTGTATTTGTTGACTTGACCACTAGCATACTATGTTGGGCTAATCAATTCCTCATCAATTAATTTATCTGATAGGTTTAATTAAAGTGAGCTGGTAGTGAAATTTAACTAACTCCTGGAATGGCTTGGGTGTCCCTGAGGACAGGTTTGGGGAATGAAGTGGTGTTCATCCAGCCATCCAACAAGATATCAGTCACTTTGGGGAGAACAGAAGAAATTATTGTTCTTCTTTACCGTATTATCAGGCATATGCATATATTCTGTTCAACTGTATTTTTTTCTGAGCAAACATACAGTTACTAGCCAGCTAAATAGCTTTTTGCCTGACCTTTACGGTTGACCATGTGGATATTACCTCCAAGCCAGGCTGTGCTGCCACCTCAGCCGGAGGAGCTGCTGGGAGACTGTTGTTATTCTGCAGGTCCAGTGCCTGGTTGGCATTCAGCGCAGTGGCACTGCACTGTACTGCAGTGGTTAGGTTCAGGTTCAGCTTTGGCCCAGGTGGAGACAGAACTTCAGGCCACAAGCCTGGGTCTGGATCGGAGGGTTGTAATCCAACCAAGATCTGAAAAAGCAAAGCTGATTATAAAGGCTACTTCAGCATCACCGTTCATTGTCAATACTAAATATCCTTAGTGGTCTTCCATTTATCATTATGTGTCCATTATCCATTTGTGGGTTAATCTATGCCTTTCATAATTAATTTTTTATTCAACCATTCCTCACCAATTCATCAGTCATCATCTTAATGTCATTAGGGATTCCGTGGGGAAGAGCTCACCTGCTCAGAAGGCTCTGGAATAAGGGTGACATGCTCAGGTTGAGCGTTAGGTGTCTGAGGATAGGCTGGCATACTGGTGGAGCCCATAGCAAGAGCTGCAGTGTTGGGGATCTGCTGCGGAGCAGGAGAGAGCTGCTGTGTGGGAATAAAGCTTGGGGCTGACTGGACAGGCACGGACGCTGAAAGCTGCATGAGCGATTCCGCCATGCAGAGGTCCTTCGAGAGTACGGGGGCGGCTGGGGCCGTGCTGCTGGGGACACTGTGATGGAGAGGAGAGTGAGGACCGGGAAACTGTTCAGCTCCAGCATGAACACCCTCTGCTGGAACTAGGCATGATGGAGGAATCTGGAAAATCAAGAATGGGGGAAAAAAGTCATGCATACTGGTGTGCAGAATCTCCTCAGTATCCGGACACTGTCCAGCTGAGTCTCAACAGCAACCCACTTCACTCTGGAATAAGACACGCACAGGCCAATGGGGCCAGTCCTTCACAAGCACATGCTAATCCTCCTAAGTCTGCAGCTAGCTCATCGTGCATCTTCTTCATCAACAAACAGGACACTTACCACCTGGTGGCAGCAAATGTACTGCTACTTGCGCTGCCAACATTTGTTGGTTTGAATCCCCCTCCACACAGTGTGTGTGTGGGGGAGTCATGTATAAACATTATTATGGGAACCAAATGTCCCCATAATGTGATAAAACCAGTTACCTTGTTGGTGCATTTTTTTCGGTCCCCACAAGGGGAATAATTAATTTTTATTCAAATCTGTGACAGCAATCAAAAGACTAAAAATTCCAAAAGTCTTGTATTTTGATTGGGTTAAGGTTAGGGTTGGGTAGAGGTTAAGGTTGTCATATTTGGGATTAGGGCCCATAGAAATGACTGGAGAGTCCCCACAAAGATACAGATACAGATGTAATATTTGTGTGTGTGTGTGTGTGTGTGTGTGTGTGAGTAATTTTCCCCATGTCGTGTACAGTTCCTCTGGATACTCCGGTTTCCACCCGCAATCCAAAGAGAGGCTAAGTGGCATCATGTCCCTGCGCTGCCTGGGATAGGCTCCAAGCCCTGCTCTCCTGATCAGTGGTTGGAAGATGGATGGATGGTCAGAAGGGAGCACAGTGATTCAGCAGATAGGCTTGTTACCTTATACCCACGGGGATTTGCATCCAGCCCCAGCTCAGTGTGTGAGAAATCAGCAGTCTCCCAGTCTGTGGGTTATGTATTCTGGTTTCCTCCAAAAACACAAAAGTACTTTATTCAAGTCAACTGTGAACTTGTGTGCTTGTGAACCCTGCGATGGATCACATTCCACCAGGATCCATTCCCAGTGTTCAGTGCCTCCGGCTTCCACATTGCTGCATCAGTAAATAAAAATGCCTGGATGTAGTATCTATGAATGTGACACACTTTGTCAGAAGTCATCAGCAGCTGCGGGGCTGGTTGTAAGGTGGAAACTGACGGTCTCCCTGATTATAAGGTAATAACTGCTGAAGAGGCCATCCACCAGACACTGGGGTGCCGAGGTCCTGACCCACCAAAACCGGACTGACAGAGGAATGATGAAAAAGATATTATGGACTGAGGAGAGAGAATATCAAAAACAACAATGGAAATGAAAATAAAGTTGAAAGTTTAAAAACGTGGGGGTAGGGTAGCACTGGGCTTGATAATTATCCACTTGAACCGATCAAAAATAATTCAATTACAGCCATATAGACTTCCTATGGTATGATGGCACTCATTAATATCAGAATGCTGGCTTCCTGTGTTACTGAACATACCTGAATTTCTCTCATAATTCTTTCTGCTATATTTTTGGATCTGGGCACCACTGTAACTGACTGTGGAGAAAAGCCATTCGTCCATCAAGCCAAAGAAGAAGAAATATTACACTTTTACTTCCTTTATAACAACACTTCTGTGCATTTCCTCTTCAGAGCTGGCTCTGACCCACTAAGCGGTGCCTTACCTGCAGATTTAGTGGCAGGACTGTGGGTGCGGCAGACGGGACAGCCACTAGGGTTTGTTGATAGACCTGGGTGGGATCCTCTGTGGAGAGCATGGACGTAGCCAGTTCTGGAGCCAACATAGCTCCGGGCTGCAATGCAAAAGGAGCGATTTCTTAAAAATTCGCAATTAGGGCTAAAGGTCCTGCTCAAGGGCCTAGCAGTGATATGAATACTCTGCCCACAAATCCCAAACCAGGTGACACATCACCACCACGAAGCACCAAAACAAAAAGAGACTAAAGAGGTGCAGTAGCGAATTAGGGGTTTTAGGTTTGTCAGAATGTTCACTGGTTGGACTTGTTGCCTAGAGGCAAATTCTCAATAACTGCACTTTCCAAGAGTTCCCAAACCTACTGGGGATTTTCGAGGGCCTAACTATCTGTCAAATGTTCAAAAAATGTGAGCCAAGTAGTGGTATAATTCACAAAAACTCACAACAGGATTCTGCTGATAGGGTCCCATCTGGGATGAAGGCGACTGGTAGGGTCCTTGGTTCAGTATAGTGGGAGGCTGCTGATACGGACCCTGGTGAAGCTGGGCTGAGGGAGGGTGCTGGGACCCCTGGAGCGTCTGGTATGAAGCCTGATATTGAACGTGGTGTAGCTGGGCTGCCTGTAATGTCTGGAAGGCCCCCTGAGGTATCTGAGCTGAGAGCGTGCGGTAGGATTTCTGGAAAAGCTGGGTCGACAGTGGCTGAGAGGGATTTTGTTGCATCCGGGCTGGAAGCTGCTGCTGGAGCTCAGAGGCTAAAGGGATACAGACTGGTGAGACAGAAGGAAAAAGAGTCTCCTGTTGGGACAGACAGGGTACGTTCTGAGCGGCGTGGGCGTCCGGCTGGATGAAGGGGACACTGTACTGACAAGCATTAACATCTGGTTGCATCATGTTAAAGTTGTGTTGACCAGTACTGGTGTCCAGTTGAATCATGCTGATGCCATGTTGACTGGCGTTGGTGTTTGGCTGAATTATGCCGATGCCATGTTGACCAGTGATGGCGTCTGGTTGCATCATGTTGAATCCGTGTTGACCAGCACTGACATCTGGCTGAATCATGCGTAAGCCTTGCTGACCAGCACTGACATCTGGCAGTATTGTGTTGAAGCCATTTTGACTAGCGCTTGCATCTGGTTGTAATGTGTTGAAGACATGTTGACCAATATTTGTACCTGGTTGTTTTGTGTTGTATACATGTTGACTTGCATTGGCATCTGGCTGTACTGTGTTGAAGCTGTGTTGACCGGCACTGGCATCTGGTTGTATCATGTTGAAGCTCTGTTGAACAATGCTGGCATCTGGCTGTACTGTGTTGAAGATGTGTTGACTAGCATTGGGGTCTGGCTGTATCGTATTGAAGTTGTGTTGTCCGGCATTGGCGTCTGGCTGCATGGTAAATCCAAGGCCACTGTCCATGGCACTGTCTGAAGGGGCTGGGGACACAGGAAGAAAGTGAGACGTAATGTGCAACTTACAAAATCAAGCTAGACAGACACTCCCACACATGCTAATGACACAATGGCTCACCTCAAAAAGAGAGATTTAATAAAAGATATCCTAAATAAGAACCATATAAAAATTATATCCAAATATGTATGTGTGTGGTAACATGGTACTCACAAGTAATGTAGGGTATGCCAGCTAATTGGTCAGCCCCGGGCTCTTGGGGGTCAGGCACAGTCGGTGGGTTTGTCTCCCAAGGGATCTTGCGGCAGGGCGTGCTGTCTCCCTCCTTCTGCTTATCGCCCTCCTCTGCAGACATTGCACGCTCCCTCCTCCAGCGGATTAGAGACACCCGGTCGCGGATCGACTTACCCACAGCCTTGACGTCACTCTCTTGGAAGAGGCCGGACTCCACCTGCCAAGAAAACACTTTTGCTAAGCAATGCAGCAGAAAGTACGACAAACCGAAAAAAAAGAACTTAAATCAGGCCTACACAGGAGATGTGAGGAAAATGGATGAATATGAGGGAAATCTGGTCATTTGCGTTAAAGAACACTTTGATCTTTCTGTTCTCATTTAGCACTCTGAGAAATTGCCACAAACACACAGGCACAGTGTAACGCATTTACATCGAACTAAGTGCAAATTAAATATATAAAAATAAATGATGAATTGTGGGAAACAAATAAATAGTTTAAAATAGTATGAGAAGATGCTATGTTGCAAGTGCAAATGATAGAAAACATGCAAAATGAGAAGTTAGTGTACACAAATGAGTGCACATGAGTGTAAACAGAAACAGTGTGCAGTCAAGGTACCAAGTTGTGAATGTATGAGGGTGTGGTGGAGAATCAACGCCGTGAGGTGCTACTGAGCACACTAACGTTGGGGAAGAAGCTGTTCCTCAGCCTAACTCCTAAATTCCATGTAGAACTGAATAATACTTTGTCTGGCTACTTGTCAGACACAGAAGATTATTCTGGAGTTGGAATATGAGACATATTATTCCTTATTACAAATATTTGAGCAATTAAATGTACTACTATAAAACTTGCAGTATTTGAATTCAGGCAAACTATGTGCAGATAACTTGACCGCCGTCACGTTCTCAACATGGAGTAAAACTTGTTCCAATCTTGTAAATGAGTCAACGTATCATACCATACCTTTTATGTTATAAGGAGAAACACTTGTCATTTAATCAAATTATTTGATACTCAGTTTAATCAGATAAATCAGTATTAGATTGTAATGCAAGCCTTTTTACAAAGCATTTTAACCAGATAATTTTGTATCTCATATCTTGTTATAATGAGATAATTTATGTCTCGTTATAATGAAAAACATATCTCATTATAAGGAGAGCCCTTTGAAAACCCTTTCCTGAAAACCCATCCTTTAATTAGTGACAGGTATATCTGGATGGATGTGATTAGTTATAGATCCCTAGTTATTATTACCATTTTTTTCCTTTATAACTTAATGGGTTCTTCTTTTAGATACTTTGTATAACTCTTAAATCCATGTCCAATTATCATGAGACCAGTGGACAGCTTTTTGACGATGAAGGGCACCAAGCATCAGTGCTGCCATGACAAACTCACCATCTCATGGGCAACACCCTCTGGGACTTCCTTCTCCAGGTCGAACGTGAACTCAATGGCGCCACTCTCCCTGTACTTTCCTTTCAGCTTCCTTGGATCCTCAATCCACAGCTTCAAAGCAATGGAAGACTTCTTGCCGTCGTCCTCCTCGGCCAGCTCCACCCTCAGCCCCGTGTCTTCCGCAAAGAAGGCATGGCTCAGAAGGTCCTTGATAGAGAACCTACAGTGGCAATTAAAGACTTAACCATTACAACAAAGAAAAGCCTGTAGTCCCAAAAAGATGCCCATAATGCCTATAAACTTTAACTCTGGTAACCTTTTGTCCTTGCGATGGCAGATGCATTCGCCGATAATCTCCTTAATCTCAGGGTCAGTGACCTTGTCATAGCTGGCAGGCTTGACCCCCTGCAGGAACATCACAAATGCACAAAGATCATATAAATGATAGGAGGGCAATCTGTGGGGTCTCCAACCACCTTACATGTAGTATGAATGTGCAGTAATATAATAATAATAATAATAATAATAATAATAATAAAAGACAGGTTTTAGAAATCCTTCAACTGTTCATTAGTATGAAGTGAGATGATAGCTGCTTCAAAAAAACAGCATCACAGTAGCAACCAGCAATGTCCTGATCCACTTTTTTGGTGCCCAGATCCAATCCAATTCATTCAAATATATCTTCTGATTCTGAAACTTGATCCAGTCGTTTAATAAATATTTAAATATACATATACATATATATATATATACAGCAGACATTGGTGCATTCTTGTTTAAGCAAGCTTTACAATATTTCAGTATTATTCCTTATGATGTTTCTGAAAGTGCTTAAAGGGGTCATATCTGACGCTACATTTAATTTCTGCCGTACATTTAACCCACTTCTCGAAGTAAAGTACCAAAGTACCAAAAACAAAAGTATAATCTTCACTTTGATGAGTGGGTTTAATTTAAGGCAGAAATAAAAGGTAAGGTCATATATGGCCCCGTGGGTTCCCCAGAATTAATTAGATTCATTGTATTAAATGACACTCTGTTGCTACCTCCTCTCAAAAGAATGGTACTCCAAACATAGCAGGTAACTTTTGGGCCAATTTGGGATTCCAGTTTAAAGAATTTGTACATGGCAGTCATCTCGAGAGTTAGTCATTTCAGGCCATGTACCTCAAGCTTATTTCAGCGTGTGACGGAACCATACAATCTATGCAACCGACGCAAGTTAGGCAGGCAGAGGATATTAAAGAGATTGGGCTTCAAACTGAGCTGTGGTAGCCGATACCAATCAATTCCTGGACTGGCCCAGATTCTGATCTTTGGTATCGGATCAGGACTGGTATGTACTTCATTCCATTTACTATTCTAAGTTTAAGAAAGGAAACATACCTAAATGAATAATCCATTAAGATATCAGGAAGCACTACTGAAAGCACTACTACTGAATGGGAGCGAGACCAAAAACTGTCCTTCTGTCCTTAAACAAATGTCTTATTCGGTGCACTAATCAATAAAACAATCACATATATGCTGCATACACTCAGTGCATAATCTTTAGGTATACCTGTATAGTACCAGGTAGGCCTTCAGGTGTAAATAATTTGTGTGTTAGGAGATGCCTTACACAGCACGTGTACACCACTGTTGTACTGAGTTGTTATTCTTGCATTTGGTAGCCTTCCTGTTAGCTTTGACAAGTCTGCATTTTCTCCCCTGATCTCTGTCATTAACAAGGTATTTTTCTCCACAGAACATCCTCTGGCTTGATGATTTTTCTTCATCGTACAATTCTCTATAGGCTCTGGGCCTTGTACTGTGTGAAAACCTCAGGAGGGCAGCAGTTTCTGAGATTCTGAAACCACCACATCTGGGACCAACAGTTACATCACATTTGAAATCGCTTAGATCAGGTGTTTTAGCCGATGTTCTGCTTAGTCACGCAGTCGGTGAACCTCCTGACCCTGTCTCTGGGCTGTATATTCAGTTTGCAAGAGCAGGCTGCTTCATAAAAAAAAAAACTGGTGTCCCTAATACACTGAAAGTACTTTCATGTAATCAGAGAGCCACGCTGCCCTACAGATGCAAGAGAAATGCGGATACTTCGGGCATGCAAGCTAATATGCATAAATCATACAATTGTGTCTGGTGTTTGTAAGGCACAAGCACAGCTCTACTCACACTGGTGACCTTGCGGTATATCTGCGCTGCATTCTGGCACTCGGCATAAGGGTACTCTGAGGTGGCCATCTCTAGCATGCACATGCCGAAGGCGTAGACGTCCACAGCCTCGTCATAGTGCTCTTCATACATTTCAGGGGCCATAAATTCCGGGGTTCCTGGGAAGTGCACGATAAAAGCAGATACCACCTTCAAGAAACTGCTCCCAACAATTATTCATAAATAATAAGTCAATGCTTTGGTCCAATGCAACTTAGAAGTAAGGATGAGAGAGCAGCCAGTCCAGTCCCAAGACCAGTTGAGGTTAAAGGCCTTGTTCAAGCGCCCAACAGTGAAATCTCTTTCAGTCAGGGGATTTGAAATGGCAATTTTCTGATCACAGAGTCACAACCCAGAGCCACATACCACCAAAACAGAGTTTAACTTTTAGATGTTAAAATGATTAATGTGCTTTATGTCATTTCCAGTATGATATTTCTTTCAGTGGCTTTGAAACTAGTTTCATACAAAATGAATCTCACATATAATTTTTACAGCTTATTGATTTCTAGAAAGTTCACAAACCATACCCCAAGCCACAGTGCATATGGCCTGATATTACCGGAAAAGAACGGATCTGTGATGACTGATATAAAAAGAACAGGACAGAAAATAAAATTATAATTCTGACAGCTTGCCTATGACACTTGTCGCAAATGAGGCTCTCTTGAGCGTCGCCAGACCCAAGTCTCCAATCTTGACTGAGCCCGTGGGGCCTGTGATGAAGATGTTATCGCACTTGAGGTCGCGGTGGATGATGGGCGGTGTCCGGGTGTGTAGGAAATGCAGGCCCTTCAGGATCTGTCTGCACCAGCTGCGTAACACCTTGGGCTTCATCAGCTTGAACCTGCGCAGGTACCTTTGAGGCCGTAGAAGCAGAGATGTAACTACCAATACAGACTCAAGGTTACTCAAGGGCAACATCAGGACCATGGTCTTATCCTTGTAACGTCTGTCACTGGATTGTTTTACAAAACAAATGCAGCTGCCTCAAAATAAGTAACCAAACTAGAAATCAAAGATGCCATGACTTGGCAGCCTTGACGATAGTTAGGAGCCTCAGTCCCTAGATGTGCCTCTTTGTGATCTGCATAAATGTCATACCACAAAAGAAGAAGGTAACGGCTCACGTTTTCAGCGTCCCAGACGTCATCAGCTCAGTCACCAGCACGATGCACCCCTTGCCCTTGGCTGCAGACTCCCAGAAGTCGTAGAAGCGTACAATGTTGGGGTGCTGGAGTCCCTTCAGCATCTCGGCTTCCTCCTTGAAACGCTGCCGCTCTGCCCGGGATAGCTTGCGATCCTGAGACAGGGTGGCCGTGTGAGATTCGTCAATTGCAATTTGATGGACTCATTCTCAGTCTTATCTATTTTTCAGAATCGTATTCTGGTTTCTGCTTTGGTTACCCGTAGATAAATTGGGTATTTTGGTAATGAGGGAATCAGTGATTCAGTAGCACTGTAACTGCAAAGATTTTAACTTAGTAACCAAAAGAGATTTCAAAAACTACTTGCTTTGTTTCAATAATCGTTTTTTGAATCAAAATCTCAATTCATAACCCTATGCAATCTCATACTAGGGCTGAATTGTGATCTCAATTCATAGGCCTAACTGCAATCTCATTCTTACATGACACAGATTCTGCCATGCTTGCATTAGTGGGGAGATCTGTTCCATCAAATCTAGCATTCCCTTTTTCTCCCTGAATTGTATTAATAAATCACAGGACTGAATTACACCATGTGACAGGAAGAGGGGGCAAAAAAATAGGTATTTATGCGAGGGTTTATGCTTGACTAGCATTTCTTGCATTTGGAAATGAGTTGGCCTTTTGTTCTAAAATGTTAATATGGCAATCCCTTTTTAGTATCGATCATGCACCAATTTTGAAATTTTGACAAATACCGATAACCGACAATTTTGTCTAATATCTCCAGTACCGCTACCAAGAAGAGGCTAACCTAACAAACTAAATAGCCACTTGTAGCATGGAGTGGGGGGAGCGGTTCCGGCAGTTTACAAATGCAGATTATTGACGTTGTTACATCGTCAATAATCGTTTTTGATTGTGTGGAAAATAAAAGACTGATTAGCGGGCCAAATATAATAAATTACAAACATGTTGCGGGCCAATACTTTGAGACGTTTTATAAGTGGTAAATGAACCGACTAAACCTCTTGTTTGCCACTACAGAAAATGCCTTTTTGCACAATGCCACCATCTCCATTATTTCAGTTGTTGTGTCTTTAGTTCCAGTGCTGATATCTTTGAACATCCATGAAGTTTCAATAACTTCCAGCAATATCTGCCAAGACTGATACACAGGGCTGATGCTGATATCGTTTTTAACAGATTTTTTAACAAATATCAGCCAATACTGATATGTTAACCAATATATCATGCATCTCTATATATTGTTTGTCCCATCTTCATAAAGAGAATAATAAAAATAATCATAATACTAATTAGGAGTGAAATATATTGCTGAAGAATCATGAGAGAAAATCGCAAACTCAATTATTACTAATCAAAAAATTGCAATTTGTATTTTACCCAAGATAATGCAGCCCTATTTGATATACAACTGTATAGTAACAATGTGCAACTAAATAATGTCATTGTGATTGGTCACAAAGTGCTGGATGCTATAACTATGTAATTTGCTTGTTTATATATAAAGGTAAAGGAAATGATATAAGGAACACAGACCCCTCAAACTATGAACCAGGATGGAATAGCTCCCCATTTAGCCACACTGATAAAAACATTTGGAACACAATTCATGTAAAAAAAAGATTAAAAACTGAGAAGTCCATTGATGCTATTCCTTACTAGCATCTGGTGAAAAGATAAGTCTTACTAGTATCTTACTTGTTAAGCTATGTGAACAGGGTGCATAAAATTACCAACATGGGTCTTTTGGAAGTTTAGAGGCACAAATTCATCTAAATGTATGTTTCTGGATCATGGGACTGGAGTACCAGCAGAAACTCCTTGTATAGGGACATAAACACGTGCAGAACATAAATACCCTGCAGGCATTTTTGTACAAAATCTGTGTGAAAAAGAAAGAAAAAGCTGAAAATTAGTCAATATCCTAACATCATAAACAATAGCATTTATCTTTTAGGAATGAAAGCTTGCTAGCGGGACACTTCACTCTCTGTGGGCCAAAGACTGAAGCAGGACCTCAAACTAGACGGGTCACTTGCAAAAGAGCTGAAAGCCATCAGTTACACAAGGGTGGAAACACACTACTATCACTTCCTTGTCAGCAATATTTTTTGCAAGGCTGAGCTAACAGCATAACAAGCCTTACGTGGGGAAGTTAGGGTCAGAATTATTCATCTGCAGTCAAGCTTCAATACATGGAACACCA
Organism: Petrocephalus sullivani; assembly: GCA_026780845.1. Classification (NCBI taxonomy): domain Eukaryota; kingdom Metazoa; phylum Chordata; class Actinopteri; order Osteoglossiformes; family Mormyridae; genus Petrocephalus; species Petrocephalus sullivani. Next base: position 9,971,727 of record JAODKM010000118.1, on the reverse strand, counting down.
CACCTGCATTGGGTAAATCCATATTGTAACACCTTTAATTTTTTTCCTTTGATGCTATTGAAAAGATCCCATTTTTTCCAGTTACTACAGACCAGACTCCATGGGAATAACCACTCTAACCTTCTCTGCAATGATGAATTTACTGAGAATATTGAGATAAAGCAAATCTACACAGATAGCAACTGTGAACATTTCTCAGCCCACAAGAGGACCAGAACACAGAAATCTTGCATTAATCTGATGAAGCTCAACGGATGACTTTGTAGCTGTGTATTCCTAGTAGGTAACAAATAGAGCATGGCCAGGAGAGTCGATGGACTCCCGCCTGCACTATATCCACAGTATGACATACTAGCACCCATGTCCTTAAGTCCTTGACGTCACTGCTTCAGACCTAGCCTCGGTGTTACAGAACGAGGAGAATACAAATGACCCACCGTGACTAACCCTGCCTTAACAGTACTCCATTTATTTATCGTAGTGAAACAGATATTTATTCATTCAATTACTGCTACACCTCACAAATGAGACAAGGCACTCGTTAGGTAGTTAAACTTTAATTCCCCTACCCAATAAAGATAATCCTCAGTTAATTACTTTTTTAAATTCTCAGCCCATATCCTGGGATATTCTCTGATAATCCTTCTGCATATCCTGAACACAATGACCTGGATATTCTCAACTACACAATTACACAATCTAGGGATGAAACTACAGGCTCAGTTTAGAGGAGAAAATCATTACTTTAATAACCTGGAGAGAGAGACAGCTGGCACTGATATAATGAGATGCCTCTGATGGAGAGTTACACTGCTCAGTTGGTCCACAAAAAAAGAAACAATCACTGCCAAGCATGTATATATAAGAGAGCAGGTCAGTGTAAGCGCATTTTCTACACCGGGGGTAGCAAAATAATAATAATAGTAATAATTCAGTGTTTTCTTATGATCAGTAACTTTTTTAGCATTGTACCTATGTGGTTCAATTCTCAGCTATAGCTCATTGGAAAGCTCAGAAAAAGCAATTCTGCTTTTGAATAAATGCAGGTTTCCATTTTCAAGAAACTGCATTTAAATTTTTTAGTTTTTAAAAGAACATTGAAGGACTTGGAAAAACAAATCAATTTGTTATAATGAAATACAAATGTGTGTGTATTACCTATACATAAGACTAAGTCCGTCATAAGATAAGCACCCCAAAATAGATTTTTTGAGTTTTTTTTTTTAATTGTGCCTCAGAAAAGGCATGTGTGGTATGGGTTAAATTATTATTATTATTTGGGAGGGAAGTACTCTTTACTCTTTACCACTTCTTTCATGCAAATAGCATAGAGTGTAGCTGGAGTGTAGGCCTACCTAAAGCGTAAAGCAGGGCTCTTCTAAATCTGGCCCACAATTCCAAATCCAGGCCTTGTTTTTAGTTCTCCCAGGTAGTTAGTTTAAAAATGACTGATTCTGATTGGTTGGGGGCTTCACACCTGTCTCACAGGTAAAGGAAGGCTGGAAAGTCAGCAGGACCAGGACTTTGAGGACCATGATTTGAATTGCCCTGATGTAAAGTCTGTAAAGTGCTTTATAAGAGTTTCAGAGGATTTATCCTTTGTCTAGCAAGATTATGCCATACCACTTGTCAAGTTTGCGAGGAGCTATAGCTGAACCATGTAGGTCAGGGGTGGCCAATCTTA
>JAODKM010000118.1:9950716-9962298 GCA_026780845.1 Petrocephalus sullivani | reverse complement strand
AATGCACATAGGCGTATAAACGCATTTGCGCTGTTATGATGAAATTACCGAGCATTATAAACTTTACTAATTACACTAATTTCTTGTCATAGCTGCGTAAATGAGTATTTGCACTGTTATAATAAGAAACTGCTGCGCATTTTACAGTTTACACGGCGAAGGCGTACTTGCGTACCACTTACGTCAACCCCTGGCTATAGGACTACCTTACTCTAACTGAGATCAGAAGCCTATACAGTTCTGTTTGCTAGCACTGTTGTGGTTTGTTACCAAATATTGTTAATCATGAATTATACCGGCATGCACATTTGATAAAGACCGTCAGTGTTCTGGTATTGTTTGTGAGGGTTGGCTGTCTGAGGGAAATCATTGATAGTTTAGAAAATGTGCGTGTTGTTTTTCTAAGTCATTACAATCTCTTTGTCTTTTGTAGGTGATATGTGACCAGCAAGTTTGTAGATGTTGAGTGTAACTTGCCATCCCACTCCTTACATAAATGATAAGGTTGGACTGGATCCACCAGTTTCTGTTAACCAAAATGAATTTGACACCCCTGTGTTATAGCATTAGATAGTGTTGCTCAGGGCCGTAGCCAGGATTTTTAAAATACCAAGGTCAAAAGTGTTAGTCCTTCCTAGACGTGCCCTGTAATGGATCATGGTTATTGGAGTTGCAGAAGAAAATGCTGAGAACTTGACCTTGGTGTCCTGCATGGTAGGTAGAGGCATGGTGTTGCTCTATTTAGTCTCTGCAACTTGCCGTCGGCTGGGTGTCCACACACACACTGTGCATTTCAGGTTTGCATCTCAGAGCCAGTGATGATGTGTAGGTCTGATTTTAATAACGGTACATTCGTCTTCTGTTCGGGTCGGGGCAGTTTTGAGAATTAAAATTTTGTATGTGTCAATATTTAAGTAATATTTACACAAGGCAGGAAATAAGCGTCTCGACGAATGGCATAATCAGATGAAGATGCACACGAGAAATAACGGCCTTCTGTCTTGTAGACTCTTCATGACGAGGCTCACAGACGCCAACGCCAGCAGGCCGGCCCCCTCAACATGAACCACTATGCCAACAAGAAGAGTGCGGCGGAGAGCATGCTGGATATCGCCCTGCTGATGGCCAACGCCTCACAGCTGAAGGCTGTCATGGAGGAGGGGTCCGATTTTACCTTCTACTACGCGATAATCAGCCTTATCAGCATCTCCATCACCCTTCAGACCCTGGTGGGCATCCTCCTCATCTTCATTGGTGAGTGAGCTTGTCAGCGTTAATATGCTCTTGACAGTGTAGTGTAGTACACAAACATACAGTGGATATAAAATGTGTACGCACCCCTGCTAAATGCCAGGCTTTTATGATGTAAAAGAATGACACCATGATGTTTTATTTCAAAACTTTTTCCCTCCTTTAATGTGACCTGTAACCTGTACAATTCAAATGAAAAGCTAACAAATCTGTTAAGGGAAAAAATAGAAAAAAAAAAATACAATAAGCTGGTTGCATAAGTGTGCACACCCTCTTTTTGGGTAGGAGTCTGTCAGCATGCCACAACTTGACCTGACCCCACAATTCCTTGCAAAAACACTCCAAATCTGTCAGATTGCGAGGGCATCTCCTATGCACAGCCCTTGATTTTCAACTGGATTGTACAGGTTATACGTCACATTAAGGGTGCAAAAAGTTTTGAGATGATTTATCGTGGTCTCACTTTTTTACACCACAATCACGGGGGTGTGTGCACTTTTTATATCCACTGTATAGCAGCCTCTTTTGCTCAGTTCCTCATTTACCTCAATATGTTCAACTAACAGTAAACCATCGCGTGTTGCCAGCATGCCACTGTGGTCAGAGCCAGGATGCCAGGGTTCCTCTACAGGCCAGCCACAGTTATCAAACCTATTAATGTACTTAAGCATTTAGGGAGTTATTCCGGTGTCCTCCCATCCCGCCAAGATATGGTATGTTTGAAATGCATTTCCAACTGTAGCTGACGATTAAACATTTTTCCAATCTGTGTTACTGCAAACACTGCCCCCATATGGATAATGTCAACACTATGACAGCCAGCAGATCTGCTGAGTCACTTTCCACTGGTGGCAAAATCTTAGCAGCCTGTATATGTTACATAAGTGTTTCTGCCTTGGATAAAGCTTCAAAATGTCACACGGAATATGGGTATAAACATATGTCATCTGTCATTTTTCCTACATCACCCACTCCTGTAATATCCTATAAATCAGCACTTAATTCTGAATCTGAATGGCACACAGGGGCTTAACCCATTTTGTCACGTAGGATCAGTTGGGAGGCCAGGACTGGACTGGCCACCTGGCATACTAGGCAAACTTCTTCATTAGGGACCCACCCCCCTGTTCTGCAAAATCTTTTGTGGGAACCCCCCCGCCCCCACCCCTCGGCAAAATTAACCAGGGAATACCCTGAATTCCGGGGCCGATACTGACCCCCGGTCCGGTCCTGTGGCAGGGTTCCCAGACCTCAGAACTGATTTCCACCCCCTCTGCAGTGAAGTGGAACCTTAATGATGAGCGTGAACACAAGAGGCTGAACATTCTGGAGAACATAACCACAGCACTGGTCTTCATCATCGTGGTGGTGAACATCTTCATCACGGCTTTTGGTGTCCAGAAGCCCACAGGAAGATCTGCTGTGGGCTGAGCTCTCGGAGCATCTAGCAGGTGCGTGTTTTCATGACTGTCCCCGATTCATCAAGGTGAGGTTCCCATAACATTTCGGTCCATGAATGGTTTTCTGCAGCGTGACTTAGTGAGTGGCGAAAATCACATCCTTTTATACAGAAGAACAATCAGTAAATCAAAGCAAATAAAGAAGCCACCGATCCTTCAATATCAATTTGCAAACAGACTTTTTTCCTGCACAGTTTAGTGCATGGTTAGTTGCATGACTTACTTCTATATATGAAATTCTCCGTAATAGCATTGATTTCTCCCTTTCAGGTCCTACTTGTTCTGACGCTTTCCAAGAACTGATGGGGAACAGCATCTGATTTCATCAGGGGTCAGAATGGCTCACCATAAACAACATCTTCACACATATTATGGACTGCCACACTGACTGTTTTTACTTGCTTTTTCTACGCTCTCAAACAAATGTGAATGGTATTTATTGTTTTGCATTCTCAGACTTGCATATCAAGACATCACAGTAATTTACCTTCAGAAATGGAACTGGTGGAGACCACTCTCAGCGGGTTATTTCAATGATTAATTAAACACAGTAAACCAAGGTACTGAAGAATATGCATCTCCAGGAAATACGATAAGAGCATTATAGTGTGAAGTGCAGAGCTTCAATTGTTTCTCTGTGTCATTTTTTATCTGTAGACTGTGCTTCCTGTGTCCAAAATCAGGACATGCTCTACTATGATCTACATCAATACATTGGTCAGTCACTGCTTAGAATCTGACATTTTATCTATTTTTTTCAGCTAATTAAAGCATCCTGTATTTTTTTTTTTGAAAACTCAAAATCCCAGCATTAATTGACAGATCATGTTTGATATGTTTAAAAGCTTTAAAAAGAATAATAGTCTTATACATTTCAAATATTTTATAAAATGTCTAAAAATTCTGCAAATTGGCGATTGTACTATCAGACCGACGCTGTCTCCCTCTAGTGGTGACATTCTCACTAAACAATTTATATTTTGGATACTAAGTATTAGCAACAAAGAATAAAAAACAAATTATGTTTATATAAAAGACACAGCGACTGATGACTGCATGGTAGCTCAGTGGGCAGGGTTCCCAGACATCTCCAAGGCTCAGCGTCCAAATCCTCCCTCCGTATACATGTTTTCCACAGTGTCACATGTGTTTTATTCTGGTTACTTGTGCTCTTCCTCTCATGGTCCAAAGACACATAGCGTATGGTTACACAAATATTATAGGCGCCTTGTGATAGACTGACGTTCTATCCAGGGTGTACCCCTGTGATGCCCATGATGCCTGGAAAAGGCTCCAGGCTGCCTTGTGACCTTTCTCGGTATAAATGATTGGACGAAGGAGGGACCATAAATGTTTTCACTTCCAGCAATGATAATTATTAGATACTTAGAAAGGAAAAACAAACATATAGTGGTGGAAGCTTTACTTGAATGTTCTGCAGTGGGCGTGAAAAAACGACCCACTTCTTTGTTGAAGGTATTATGTAAAGATATGATGAAACCTGTTATTGGATTATTAACTACTGGGCCAACTCAGGCATTGACTGACCAAAGGTCTCCTCTGTGAGCTGGACCAGGAATATGGAGCAAAAAAGGAGTTTCCTTCTACTGGCTAAGTATGGATGTCTAAGTCCATTAAAATACATTGTTTGTTTATAGCTATATTCATTCATTTGTAATGGAGAACTTCTCAGTGTATATTGTTTAAAAGGCTGTATTATTCTTAAATAAAGTGCTGAACTAAGATGTATGGCAGAATCCTTGAAGGCCACATATATTTGTAACTATTTGTTTTGAATTAAAAGCAGGTTTTAAATGTTTTTGACTGGTAGTTTTATAGATGTAAGGAACTGTTATGACAGTGGTAGTGTGAGCCGTGGCACATGATAAAATGAATTAAAGGGTTCAACATAGGAATACAGGGATAGACGTTTAGCAAAATGTTTTCAAGCTGGTGTGGAGGAGGTTGTTAGAGAGACCTCTGATACGGAAACAAATCAAAAACAATAAAATAGCAGTACATTGGCTCTATCTGCCTCACTTATATGTTGCTTTAGACAACGGCATCTTCCAAATAAATTATAATTATGCTCAAAATGGTACATGCTAATGAAAACAGCTCTTCCAGAATCAGGTCTGAGAGCTGCTCCAGCAGCACCTGGGCTCCGTTTCTGGGTGCCTAATCCTCACCCTTGACGCCTGCACTGTATACTAATTAATGCATATCCTTACTGAAGTGATTAATTCTGTGAGCTTTTGGAATGCAGCTCACAAAGTGTCCCTGGCAGAAACAGCACATGCTTGAAAACAGCAAATCCCCTAAAACATGAGTTTGAGCTGTTAAAAACACTCACAATAAACCCCTGATGTACAATATCCAATCTTCAAGAAAGATCAAAAGTGGCAGATTAAAAATACGTATATTTATATAAATAATACATCCAATTTAATGTCCCAGCTGATAATCAGCACTGGTGGAATTCTGACCTTATACAGTACATGAGCAAACAAAAGGAAATTTAATACGGTATAATTAAAAAATGTTTGGCATATGAATAAATGTAACAGTACACTGAAACACAACAGAATATCTTCATTTCTAAGAAATATTTTCTGCACGTTGCCTCATTTGTAAGGGCAGGCACCTGTCCAGTATGTCCCCCAGCTTCGTACTGCCTGGGACAGGCTCCAGGCCTCCTGGCTAAAACCTGCGGCCAGAAGATGGATGGATGGGTGGATGGATGGATGGATGGATGGATGGATCCCTTGCTCGTCCTAATGATTTTTGCCCAAATTTTCTGCATATAACAGCAGAAGCGAGTTGGCCGGTCTGCTCAAGCCCAGCGCTGTATATGCCAGCACCGCTCTGGCACTACTCCCCAGGGCACCGTCTGAAACAACAGGGAGATGCCGTGTCCTTTAGCATAAAAAGTGTCAGCTAATTAATTACATGAATAATAAGGTCCTTCTGTAATTCACCTAAAAGCCCATTTCAGACACATATCGGTGACTGACAAATGCTGCACTGCTAAAACTCACCACTGTAGTAATACATTAGAGCGCCCCCTACAGCAAGGCCAAAGCAGCTTAGGAAAAACCAAGGACCTGCAGGGTCACAGAAGGGGGTTAACAAGAGTCACCACAGGTCTGTATGATGGTGAAGATAAGTGTGCATAGGGTACGGATGTAAGCGTGGGATAAGATTCCTTTAGGAAACCCCAATTTATGAGCTGTCACCATAATACTCACCCCTGTTGTTAAGCACAAATCGTTCTGGAGCGGATTTATGACTTTGCATTGCAGTTCCTGCAGTGTTCACAGAAGGGGTCATAAAATCATTAAAATTTTAGGAGTGTTTTCTCAAATAAAATAAAATGAAGCAATTAAAAAGAGCTTGGCGAGCAAGCTCCGGGTAGCTCTGACCAGGGCGAGCCGTCCGTGTGGGCAGGCTGAAGTACACGTCCTCGGCCTGCAGGTGGAGCTGGCGGTACAGCTGGTGACACGCCTCCTCTCCCTTGGCTAGCAGCTGGCCCAGCAGCTCGGCCATTCGCACGCAGGTGGGAGCATCCAGGGTCAGTAACTGGAACAGGCCGAGGGAAACGCACCGTGCACAGACACCAGCGACATGACCGGAAGGCGCACACTGGCATGCAAATTTAGGCTCTTACACCAAGCATAATGTAAAACACTATGTGACAGCCCGCTGGTCAAATGAGAAATTAAATCATTTAAATTGAGTTAGTCTGAGGTCCACAGGTAGTAGGAATAATATAGGAGTTTTTTGCGATCAGCAGACGTACCTTCTGCGCCTCAGCGTGTGTGAGGACCTGAGGGGAGCTCTGGCTGAGCCCCAGGAGCAGCTTATCCAGGACCCTGGAGTTCACTCTGCGGTCTACTCGGAGGAACCAGGAGTCGCTCCGCAGCTGCTCCTGGAAGCTTTCTGCACAGCAACGGGACCCTTACAGACCTCCTTCCGCGACCAAAGCGAGCTATAAGAAGCGCGGCGGGCGGATCTGCCTGTGGGCATGTCGACCGGTCTGACAGCCCGGCTTTCCGAGGAAGCAAAGGCAGACTGCACTGCATTAGATGCAAACTTCAGAGTAAACAACTTACAGCGCCCTTACGGGGACGGCGCTCCGAGGCTTTGCGGCTAGCAACCTACGCACGAATACTCGCTCGTATACTTCATGCGTTTTATCAACGAGAATATTTCACGGGGGTTCCGAAAGTTGGCCGTGCGAGTACGATGCAGTTTGCCACGACACACTGCACAGCGACCCGTGCTGGGAGTGGGCCGCTGCTCACCCAGTACCCAGTACCCGCACCTCGCAGTGGCAAGCGCTCCGAGCGCCGATCGTACCCCGTAGTTTGCATAAGGCTCTTAGCGGGACCTACCTACCTCCTCTCATCCCGAAACAGCCAGACTCTAGTTACTGACAACGACGCGACGCCAACTTCTCTCTCCCTTCCATCACTTCCTTACTCTTCGCGGACAATTTGCAACCATACCGCCACCAAGCGGCGGATTCCTGTCATAACCCCACAAGTGATTAAGGAGAAGCGGCCTGCGGGAAGGCGGCCCACTCCTAACGTCCAAAGCCACGCCCCACACGTCCGAAGCCACGCCCCACACGTCCAAAGTCACGCCCCACACGTCCAAGTGAGCTCGGAAGAATTGTAGTGCCTGTTATGCCACGGAGTTAAAAATTGATCATTTCTAGCCCAGTGTAATTCCAACGAAATCTATTATTTTGTCGTCGATGTTTCTGCTAGCCACACTAATGCCCCTAAATAACTGCACAAAGATTTTACTGTGGTACCCGTGTGGTTGTTTTGCTTCTGGTTAAACATTTCCACCAGTTAGCCGACTGTCTTGCTGATAATACAGCTTCTGTGTCGTTAACAAGACAACACTTAAAGACTTAAAGTGCATGAACAAATATTACTGTGCCTGCTCAGACTGTTCAGCATGCTTCATATGGGTTTCTGGTTATTAGCTATCCATTGGGATATGAAAATATTTTATCATGATCATATCAAACGATATTGATGATTGGCAGATAATCTATTAGTTACTTCCACATTCATACTAAATCAACCATTTTATCAGTTGGAAATGGCCCCTTCATTGTTCTTTCCATGGAGTCAGTTCAAAGATCAGTGCAGTTTTTCCATTCAGTTCCTTATGAATAATGTTCGTTTCTCTGAAGTACACACACTGCATTTGCACAAGCTCTGAACTTTCATCTAATGAATCCAAAACCTATTACAAAGCTAGCAAACAAGTAAGGTGATAACCAGAAATTTAGTGAAAATATGCTTATTTTTCATAGAAAAAATGGTGGGAATAACCCCCAATGGCCTATCAAGTATATTATGGTTATGTACAGCTATATTGGGGATTACACCTCCAGAAAAGAGCTAAATAGTTTAAAACATTATTTCATAAAATTAAATTAAAAACGGTTACTGCTCATCAGTTGCTCACCCTTCTCCTGTGTGGTATAATGGTTGGTATTTATTCATCATCTTTAGCACAAGCCTTCCATGCGTTGAATAGAGCCCCTGAGGGAGCAGCCTGGACGTGGCTCATTTCTGCTGGTCCCAGCACCTGCTGAATGCTGTTGCTGAGCTTGATTAAGGTTCTGAAGCCCCCAGCATTCCCGGCATACACGCATCACGTATACTGCTGGACCCCCTGCAGTATGCCTACCGGCCCAACAGGTCCACATCAGACTCCATTGCTGCTGCCCTTCACTATTCACTCTCTCACCTTGAAAACAAAGACTCCTACATCAGGATGCTCTTTGTTGATTACAGCTCCTCCTTCAACACGGTCATCCCCCACAAACTCATCCACAAACTGACCACACTCGGCCTGCACCCCACCCTCTGTGACTGGCTCCTGGACTTTTTGACTGGCAGACCTCAGTCTGTCAGGATCGGCAACAGGACTTCAGCCAGCATCACCACAAACACTGGCATCCCACAGGGTTGAGTTCTCAGCCCCATCCTCTACACCCTGTTCACCAACGACTGTGTCGCCTCCCACAAAGACAACATCATCCTGAAGTTCGCGGATGACACAGAGTGATCGGTCACATCACTGGAGGGGACAAAGCGGTCTACAGGAGAGAGGTGGTCGGTCTGGTGTCATGGTGTGAGGACAACAACCTCACCCTCAACACGGACAAGACAAAGGAGATGATAGTGGACATGAGGAAGAGGAGCCACTGCGTCCGGGAGCTTGAAGTGGAGAGGATGAGCAGCTTTAAGTACCTGGACTAGGACTTGTGCCCAAGAGATTGCAAGTTAAGGTGCCATTGACATTAATTTGTTGACTTCAGGGTCCTTCATAGCTTTTTTGATACCTTGAGTCAAAATTGACATAGTTAAGGGATTTTGCAGTTGTAAGGCTGGGGCACAGGGGCGCCCTCCATTCAGTAGGTCTTTGTTATCAACTATGCTGTAAGGTACACTATATTGCCAAAAGTATTGGGTAACACATTTGAACTTTAATGACATCCCATTCCTTATACATATGCTTTAATTTGAAGTTTGCCTACCCTTTGCAGCTATACAGTAACTCTTTTGGGAAGGCTTTCTATAAGGTTTAGGAGTTTGTTTATGGGAAGCATTTGTGATGTCAGGCACCGCTGTTGGACGAGAAGGGCAGGCTCTGCTCTAATTTATCCCAAAGATGTTCTATCTGGTTGAGGTCAGGGCTCTGTGCAGGCCAGTCAAGTTTCTCCACACCAAACTCACTCATCCGTGTCTTTATAGACCTTACTTTGGGCACTGGTGTGCAGTCATGTTGGAACAGGAAGGGGCCATCCCCAAACTGTAAGGTCAAAGTGGGAGAATTAAATTGTCCAAAATGGCTTTGTATGCTGAGGCATTAAGAGTTTCATTCACTGGAACTAAGGGGCCAAGCCCAACCCCTTAAAAACAACCCCACACCATAGTCTCCCACCAGCAAACTTTACACTTGGTACAATGTGGTCAGGCAAGTACCGTTCACCTGGCAACCGCCAAACTCAGACTCGTCCATCAGATTGCCAGACAGAGAAGCATGATTCATCACTCCAGAGGACACGTCTCCACTGCTCTAGAGTCCAGTGGCGGTGAGCTTTACACCACTGCATCCGACACTTTGCATTGCACTTGGTGATGTAAGGCTTGGATGCAGCTGCTCGGCCATGGAAACCCATTCCATGAAGCTCTCTACACCCTGTTCTTGAGCTAATCTGAAGGCCACACAAAGTTTGGAGGTCTGTAGCTATTGACTCTGCAGAAAGTTGCTGACTTCTGCACACTGTGCGCCTCAGTCACTGCTCTGTGATTTTACGCGGCCTACCACTGTGTGGCTGAGTTGATGTTGTTCCCAATTGCTTACACTTTGCTATAATGCCACTAGCAGTTGACCGTGGGATATTTAGTAGCGGGGAAATTTCACAAATGGACTTATTGAACAGGTGGCATTCTATCACGGTACCATGCTTGAATTCACTCAGCTCCTGAGAGCGACCCTTTCTGTCACTAATGTTTGTAGAAGCAGTCTGCATGCATAGGTGCTTGATTTTATACACCTGTGGCCATGGAAGTGATTGGAACACCGGAATTCAATTATTTTGAGGGCTGTCCCAATACTTTTGGCAATATAGTGTATATATAGTGTGCTTGTATAAGGCACATTTGTCATCCCATGTATAATTCCTTGCGTGCCGTCAACAGGCTTGGTTTTTTTATGCCGATTCAAAACATCCATTGTTTCTGTGTGTGCCAAAGGATTGCATGAAATGTGGGGTGGACACTGGGCTGTAGTACAGAACAGGCTGTGTTTCCATCTGCCTTTTTACCTATTACCGGCGCTGGTTGCAGGCGCACACAGAATAAAGCCTGTGCAGTAAATGCCGAGGCTTTGCCGTTTGATAGCGGCTTTACTGTGGCTCTGGTATCGGGAGGCTAGGCCTTGGCTGCCCTGCCCCACTTCTGCAATGGCTGAGCTACTTGCTCAGTCCTACATGGCTGCTGGAAGAGGTGGTGTTGTGGCCAAAAGGGGGGCCCATCCTGTGCTCTGCGTAGATCCCAGTTGCCCAGTGCAGTGAAGGGACACTGTGGTAAAAGTGGTGTTGTCCTTCAGATAAGAAGTAAAACCTGGGCATCCATTGAATGAGTAGGCATGGTACCCTGATGGCATGGTTAAAAGTGCCCTATCAGATCTGGCCTCCTTATCATCCCCTCTATCTAACTGGTGAATTCTCTCCTGTCCCTTAACCACCTTAGCTACCATGTGGTGAGGGTACTGGTGCATCCAGGTGGTTGAAGTGGCTTCCAGGTAGGTCTGTAAAGTGCAGTGACTCTCTTAAAAAGTACAGTATAAATATAGCTTTCATTCATTCATTCATTCATTCATTCATTCATTCATTCATACATGCTGTGTGCCTTGTGTATTCATATTTATAGGTGAAACCTGTTGCATTTCTCTTTTACAGCTTAAAAATAGTGTTTTTGGTGAATTAAGATGAGGTGTAGCTGCAGACTGGTGCCTACAGATGGTGCTATCCCTCCAGAAATGTTTTAATTCACTGCTGCTATGTGAAATTCGACTGACTGTCAGTATCACAATGATACCTAAAATGGATGTGTTATCTAGTTCCTGGAGCTGAGATGTAATCTTGTCTTGAATGCATGTTTGATACTGTATTCTTATTTTCATTCCTAGAAATGACATGCTGTCTCATGCTTTGTCTTCCTTTTCTTCCCAATTTGTACTGGAGAAATATCCTCAATGTCCGTTTCGCAAGCAGCACTTATGGAACAAATGTGAAAATAGTCCTTCAACATGAGTCAACCCTTGATGCAGGGCTGT
>JAODKM010000118.1:9928816-9939871 GCA_026780845.1 Petrocephalus sullivani | reverse complement strand
TAGTTAATGATTAATTAATGCATTTACTAAGCATGTATTACTGCATTATTTGTGGCCCCTCAAGTAAAGTGTTACCCTATGTATAAAATCATGCACAAAACAGGTGAGGAGCTTCAGGTAATGTTCACATCAAACACCAGGACTTAATGCGACATGGTTTTTGAATGTGACTGGGATTTTCACACAGCCAAGAATGGGGTGTAAATAAACAGCCAGTGTGCGGCGGTTCTCTGGGGGCGAAAATGCCTTGTTGATGGCCAGACTGGTTCAAGCTGATGGGAAGGCAACAGTAAATCATGTAACCACTCGTTACAACCAAGGTATGCAGAAGAACATCTCTGAAAGCAGAACATTTCAAATCTTTAAGCAGATGGGCTATAGCAGCAGAAGACCACAGTGGGTGCCACTCCTGTCAGCTAAGCACAGGAATCTGAGGCTACAGTGGGCAATGAAGATGTGAAAAATGTTGCCTGGTCAGATGAGTCTGCTGTGAAATTCAAATGGAATTTGGCATTAACAGCATGAAAACATGGATTCTTCCTTCATGGCATGAAGGGTTCGGCTGCTGCTGGAGTAACGGTGTGGGGGATACTTTTTTTTTGGCACATCTTAGTACCAACTGAGCATCATTGAAATATCACAACCTGCCTGAGAACTCTGATGCTATCATGTTGACTTGGACCAAAGTCTCTGAGGAATGTTTCAAGAACCTTGTTGAATTTATGCCATGAAGAATTAAGACAGGTCTGAAGGCAAGAGGGGGTCCAGCCTGGTACTGCAAGGTGTACCTAATAAAGAGGCCTGTAAGTGTAGGACACTACTATACATGTTAATGCCTTATACAACATTGATAAAATATGCCAGTTTGGCAGAATAGGGTGGAAAATAAGCTTATTTCTTATTCAGTTGTTCACTGTTGGAGTTTCCCTCCTATACAGCGTGCTCAGCCATGGTTAAAAATGGAGAAAGTCCTTCTATAACATTAGCTGTACAGTAACATGTTATAATAAGAAACATGTCCATGTGTATACTGTGTAAACTGCTTTCCAGGATCAATAACAACACCTACATCCCCTATGTTACACCCATTTCCCTGATAGAAATAGCCTTAGAAAGTCTTGCTATTGCAGGAGGGGAGACTGCTGGCTATTTTGGGAAAATGCTTCTGCAGAGCTATATTGGATGCAGGTCTGAAGTCTCCAAAGTGCCGCTCATACTGTCCTGCAGCGTGCATGCGCTTAGAGCCTACCGGCCCCTTGCTGGCATGCAGAGATACCACCTACCCTGACGACATCTTCGTTTATGTTTTTGGGGTCCCGGTTGATTAGGTCAATCTCCTTGGTGTGGCTGTCCTCCACTGTCTTCTCCTCAATGGCTTTGTACCGCTCAGCCATGGTATCACCTGAGACCAGCTTCAGCTTGGGGAACCAAAGGGGTCTAGCACTGCGGTGCAACACTAGTAGACTGGAGTCTGGACGTTCTTAATTGTCTGTTCCTAGTCTGGTGCCGGGGGTTAAAATACCACCCGACAGCTGGCACGGCCTTCATTTCAGTCGGACGTGGGGTGCGGTCACATAAACAGCCGACCCACGTGGGCAATCAATCACACCAAAAGCTGAAAGGTATTTCTTAAAGGGGAATCCAGGCCCGAGTCCCTTTTCACAGAGGGCTGCTGGCCCAACTCCCTCCCAAATGTCACTGTGGCATGAATTATTAATGCTACATGGACAATATCTACTTATAATTCCTGTCCAGACCGAAGGAAACGCAGGAAAATAGTCTTTCATGTGTGTGAATAATAAGGCTCCAGGAGACAGAAGTCTTTTCCGCTAAGCTTGCATATACAGGCTCACATCACGTATGAAATCGCTTTAGTCACAGTAATTTAATACAGTATGTGGAAAGAATCCGTTTCTGTGGAGTAAAACTCCTCACTTGTCAGTCTCCATAACTAGTATAACTGAACTCCTCTGATTTTCTATGCACACACTGATGCACACACACTGATGCTCATCCACAAAGCCAAAAAATGTTCCTTTACCTTCCTACCTAAAAGACCTCATCACACCCTGCACTGCACCACGCTCTTTCCGATCCTCCAGCACTGCTCGACTGGCCCCACCATCTCTGAAGGCATAAGGAAGACATGCATCTGGGCTCTTCTATGTTCTGGCATCTATGTGCCCCCTAGATGTTCAAACACCTTAGTCCCGTGGTGTCTTTTAATGATGTATAAAGACCTACCTCTTTCAGAAGTTCCTGGTTCAGCGCTTTCAGTATTGTACTCTTAAAAACTATTTTTCCTAATGGAGCTTTAGACCAATAGTATTCTTAGCCTGCGTTCTATTGAACCTGTATCAGAAGGTATTCACTTCTATGCACTTATGTAAGTCGCCCTGGCTAAGGGCGTCTGCCAAATGGTGTAAATCTAAATGTTTGCATATATGCCATGATTTTCAGTGTTGAGTGCAACTGGAAGATGTTACAGGAAATGAAGATAACTCCTAATCCAGGGATATTTTGTTGCAAATCTTTATTTTGAGAAAGCCCTCAAACATATATAATTTTTAGTGATTTAAAAGATTTCAAAAGAATATTATAGAAAGATTTAGAACTTAATATACATTTTTTAAACCAAACAAAATGCTTTCACTGAAGATGAGTCACAATGGCTATAGCTTGAGGAAGAAAACTGTCCACTGATGATACTTGGAAACACTTCATTCTGTCAGCTTCCCGCTACCTAATAAAATTTGATCCATGCCCAGAAATAAACTTTATTTATACCTCTCGTTTCGCACTCACTGTTTGGCTCACTCAACGGGCAATTAAATTAATTTCTATTTTCAGTAGAGCAACTAAAACATTTTAGAATTGCAAATATAGAAAAGCACTTTTTCATTTTTCTTCAAATGATTCCATTTAGTTAATCCTTTGATAATACAGCATATAACTTTTTGACAAGTCCAGGCATCACCTGTGCTCCCCAGTACAGTGAGAAACTGGTATCATAATGAAGCTCTGTAAACAAGCTGCTATACTGAGGAAAGATGAAGCTGTTCCCTGAAACACCTCAGAAAGCCACCTTGACCGTGAAGTCCCACAGCAGGTAGAAAGACAGCACTTTAGCGCTAGGAACTACACAGTGAACAGTGGCTTGTGGCACCTTGGTGATTATGCGCCATTCCTTGTTGATATAGATGCTGAGGCCACTCTGTTCATGAGGAAGGCTCTCAGACTCAGAGGTTGACTGCGTTTTCGTGAGAATAAAGATGTAGCAGTCCCTCATCTACTGCTAGTCTGCTGAAGTGCACTGAATTCTGGCAGCCACCACTGGATGGTGGATCTCCCCCCGTACATCTAACTGTGCTAATTCTCTTCAGTAGCAATTTTCTAAATTAGATTAGATGACCTTTATTGATCTTGTGCGTACAACAGCAAGACTGTATAACACAGATGAACATACACAGATCCATGCTTTCATGTTGTTTATGCCAAATTCTGGCCCTACCGTCTGAATGTCGCTGTAGAAAATGAGACCCATCTGGTCAGACAATTTTTCCAATGTTTTTGTCTGACTTTGGTGAGCCTGTGCCCACTGTAGCCTCAGATTCCTGTGCTTAGCTGACAGTAGTGGCACCCACTGTGGTCTTCTGCTGCTGTAGCCCATCTGCTTCAAGGTTCAGTGGGTTATGTGTTTAGAGATGCTCTTCTGCATACCTTGTTTGTTATGAGTGTTTATTTCAGATACTGTTGTCCTTCTATGAGCTTGAATCAGTCTTACCATTCTTCCCTGACCTCTGAGCTATAGGCCTCTTTTTACTCTCTCCAATAGAGCCCAGGGCTATCTGTCTTTAATTGCACGTATACCACCAGCTAATTTATTTTGCACTTTACCTTGCTGCTGTACATAATTTCTCTCTGGGATCTGTAAAATATGTCATCTTATAATGCAGCAGCTTTCAAATATAGTGTTAATGTTCATATCAGCCATTAATTATAGTGTATACAGTGGGGAAAATAAGTATTTGACACATCAGCATTTTTATCAGTAAGGGGATTTCCAAGTGGGCTATTGACACAAAATGTCCACCAGATGTTGCCATTAAGCCAAATATTGAATTCATACAAATAAATCAGAACATTTCAATATACAAGTTGAGTCATAATAAATAAAGTGAAATGACACAGGGAATAAGTATGAACACATGGAGATAACAAGGTGCAAAATGGCATAGAAAGCCAGGAGATCACCTGAAATCTGTCAGTACTGAGAGAGAAACCCTGCCCCCTATCAGTACTAATTGATATCAGCTGCTTTAGTCCTAATTGATGGCCTATAAAGGCTTCTTATTACCCAGGATACACACAGGAAAGACTTTATGATGGGTAAGAGCAAAGAACTCTCCCCCAGATCTTCGTAATCTTATCGTTGAAAAGCATTCTCAGGGGAATGGTTATAGGTGCATTTCCAGAATGCTGAATGTTCCTGTAAGCACTGTGGGGGCCATTATCCAGAAATGGAAAGCGCATCAGTTCACTATAAACCGGCCCCGATCAGGTGCACGTAGGATCCCTTCCGAGGAGTCCAAAGAATAATCAGGAGAGTTGTTCAAGAGCCAAGAACCACTTGGGCAGAACTTCAGGAAGACCTTCCATCAGCAGGTACTGTTTTTTCAAAGAACACTATAAGCAATGCACTGAACCGCCATGGCATCCATGCACGCTCACCATGCAAGACTCCATTGCTGAACAAAAAGCATGTTGAGGCTCAGTTAAAGTATGTGAAAGAGCATTTGGAGAAGCCTGTGGTTTACTGGGAGACTGTAGTATGGTCAGTTGAAAACAAAATTGAACTTTTTGGCTGTCATTCTACACACCATGTTTGGAGAAGAAATGGCACTGCCCACCACCCCAAGAACACCATTCCAACAGTTAAGTTTGGGGGTGGAAGCACCATGGTTTGGGGCTCGCAGACTTCATATTATTGAAGGCAGGATGAATGGAGACATGTACCGGGACATTCTGGAGAAAAATCTGCTGCCATCTACCAGAAAGCTGAAAATGAAAAGAGGGTGGACGTTTCAGCAAGACTATGATCCGAAACACAAGGCCAAGGAAACAATGAATTGCTTTTAAAAAAAGAAAATCAAGTTGCCTGAATGGCCCAGTTAATCATCTGACCTAAACCCATAGAAAATCTATGGAGAGAACTGAAGATCAAAATTCATAAAAGAGGCCCAAGGAACCAAGATTTAAAGACCGTTTGTGTGGAAGAATGGGCCAGAATCACTCCTGAGCAATGCAGACGACTGGTCTCTCCATACAAGAGGCGTCTAGAAGCTGTAATCACCAACAAAGGCTTTTCTACAAAGTATTAAATAAAGTGTGTTCAATACTTATTCCATGTGTCATTTCACTTTATTTATTATGACTTATTTATTATCACTTTATTTATTTATTATGACTCACCTTGTAAACTTAAATGTTCTGATTTCTTTGTATGAATTCAATATCTGGCTTGATGGCAACATCTGGTGGACATTTTGTGTTAGTAGCCCACTTAGAAATCCCCTTACTGATAAAAATGCTGATGTGTCAAATACTTATTTTCCGTGCTGTATCTTTTATATAAATTCACAGTGGAAGAAACTAGCATCACTCCTGCACAGTTGTGAGTCCCAGCCCTGCTCCATCTGTGTGCAGTTTGCATGCTGGATTTCTCTGGGTTTTCTCTGGATTTCTATCCCATAGTCCAGAGACCTGCAATTAGGGGTGATGGTGCTTCTAAAGTGTGTGTGTGTGGGGGGGTCTACATGTGCCCTCTCCAGGTTGGTGGTGTTTGAATTCAGTCCAGCACAGTACAAAGAGCTATGGGTGTCTTTTATTAATCCTAATTATTTTATCATTCGGAGAATAACAATGAACACATTTATTTGTGACATATTACTTTATTTTCTGATTTGTCACTCATTCATTCATTTTTATATTAAAATAAAAACAAACAATAAATAAACATATACCATTATGTAAATGCTTTTAGTACTTCTTTTTCTGGTTTATATCATATTTATATATTATGGTCTAAACATTTAAGCTAAAAAGATAAAATGAGGGGAAAATATATTGAAGCTGTTTAAAATTAATGTGTAATAAATTACATTGCAACCCTGAACAGGAGAAATAATATTTAAGATGAATATAATAAATTATACATGCTGGTAGTAATGTGCAATACACTTAACACAAGTTAGTAAAATTTTACAAGACAAATCCTTTCAGGAAATATACAATTCCCCTCAAAACTCTTCAGATAACTCATTTATATTATAAAGTAGTAAAATATAATTGTTTAATAACAATAATGACCCCCCCCCAAGACTGTATAATAAATTATTTAGAAATTATCACTGTTGTTGATGTTAAATTTGAAGTTTGCTTAGGTGTAAGTTTTTAAGATTTGTTTGATGCCACAGGAAAACAAAGATTTTGCTACTTGAAGTAAAACATGTGATTTACATAAAATCGACTGTGCCGAGTCCAGATCTGAACTCAGAATTTTCCTAACACATCCAGATTTGAAGTTATAGGCATAGTATCGTTTTGCGATTCTCTGTTACTTTGATACACGTATTGTTGCATGGCAAGATAACAGCTGTTCTTGTCACGTGTGTGACAAGCCAGGCTAAATAACTGTTTGCGGTTTCTCCTCTTCTGCAGGTGTGGGTGTTCCCATTAATTAATTGAATGATTGCCACAAACTTAAATGAGCTAATGGGGCATTTGTGGAGGAGAAGGGGGAGGGGGCTGAGTTTGGAAACAGGTTTGACTGTGACCAGTGCTGCCTTGTTACATTCAGAGCCTTCCTTTTTCCAGGCCATTCTTCATCCTTGGGTATTTAACTTGGGTACTTTGGAATCTTTGTGTGATGTGCTGCTCTCTTGAGTAGTTAATAAACAAAAATTGGCTGAAGCAGTTTGTGCCTGGTTTCTCCTTCATGTTGCTCTACCAGGAGCCAGGTAGATGTTACATGTCACGTGTGTGCCCACTATTGCCTCATTTGAAATGCGTCTCCTGCTTGCAATCGTGCTTCTGCATCATCTGTGCACATTCCCACAGAGCACATGTAGTAAGGCGAGGTTCGGGGCCGCGGTCGCACGACTTGCACGTGGCTCACGCCCAGTGTATGGCTTGGTGTCTGTCTAGGTTTAGGCATGTCTGTGAGCTGATTTCAGCTCAATTTAAGTCAAGACGGGCCACAGGCCGCTGTAACCCAAACATGATGGGCGGCTGCTGTTGGTTTCTGTAGCGGGCAACAACGGGCACTCACACGTGCAAAAGCAAGTGTCTAAAGCACTTTTGTACAGTATGTTATGTCTTGGCAAACTTCTATTTGTAGTTTTGTTGCAATTAATATATTTTTCAAATATTACACAGTTTTATAAGGCAAACTTTTATGTATAGAATTTTGGAAAATTTTATCGCTCCTGCATGCATAACTTGAGAACTGGACATGACAGACAAAATATGCCTTCAGTTTTGACCTCGGCGCACTGGATTTAGTGTAGGACATACATATTAGACAAAGTAGCAGACAAATTATTTTCTTGTGATCCAGTGTAATCCAATTAACAATAATATAGAAAACAAGGCATATAACTTTACCTTTCCTAAATATCTGAGGGATGTTTATCAGGAAGTATCTCTTTGCATATCTGGTTCATTTAATTAAACTATAATAGTCCTAAATTTCAGTTTTTATATTCAGAAAAGGGAGAATAATTAACTTTCTACATAACTTTTAAACTTTTCTAAGCCAGTTCAGTCAGTCTGCAGATCAGATTGCATGACTCGGGTGATCTCTGAATAAGATGAACTGTCCCATTCCTGTTCCATGATCATGAAATACTCAACTCCCTTTCAGAGCTACCAAACAGTCAGACAAGCAGGCAGAGCTGGACACTCACAGGCAGTTACATGGAAAAGTGTTTCGGAAGCATGCGGTGCAGTTCAACTGTGGAATGTGACGCTAAAACCCTGATACAGTATCACTGAATAATGTATTGCTATTACAAATGTCATATACAGTTTGCCCATAAATGGGCGACAAGCAAAAATATGCGCAATGGCATCCAGAAGTGCTGTATTTCTAATCAAAATCCTCTGGGATCTGTCCAGGGATTCGGATTTCCTGGTGCACGATATTCCTGGGGCTGGAGTTGACGCAGCTGGAGCGTGCATCTGTGGTGCAGCCGGTCCTTTGGAGGAACTGCAGGAAGTTCTCCTGGGCTGAGCCCTCGTGACTGGAGCCCCCCAGGTCTGCGGGGCGCGCGGCGTAGCACCGGCGCAGCTTGCCGAGCTCCTGGCGGATCTGCCGGTTGAGGAGCCCGTAGAAAAAGGGGTTCATAGCAAAGGAGGAGTAGGCAAGCCAGGTGACGGCCTCCTCCAGGTCCTCGGGGCTCTGCAGTGACGTGTTGAGGGACAGGTGCAGGTGGAAGGAGAAATAAGGCAGCCAGCAGACGACAAACTGTCCCACAATGAGCACAAGGGTGAGAGCTGCCTTACTGCCCCCAAATATCCGCTCGGGGGTCAGCCTCGGTGCTAGGGTCCGAGCGGTGATCATGGTGGTCTGGCTGTTGATGGAGTCCGAGCGTCGCTTTGGGTTTGTGGTCCAGGAAGGCGTGGGCACGTGCTGAAGAGCAGCCATTCGCGCCACCTTATACACATTGCAGTAGACGGCGAGGATCACTATGGACGGTACCAGGAAACACAGCACACTGAAGATGATGGCAAAGACCTTTCTAAGATTGCTGTGGCTCCAGTGGAGAGAGCAGTGGGCGGCACTGATGGAGCTCTGGTTTCCATATGCTGGCCAGCCAAACAAAGTGATTAGGGCCAACAAAATAGATTTGATCCATATGAAAATCATCACAGCGATGGCGAGGTTGAGTGTCATTTTCACCTCATACCTCATGGGGTGTATGATGTAGTAATACCTCTCGATGCTGATGGCGGTGATGGTGAGGATGGAGGCGCAGATCAGGAACACATTCAGAAAGATGTAGACCTGGCACTCCAGCACGGTGAAGACCACGGAGCTGAAGAAAGGGGAACCGGAGACGATGCCCAGGGGCATCAGCAGAACAGCGCACAGGATGTCCACGACGCACAGGTGACAGACAAACGCAAACTTACGCAAATGAGGCGCTTTGACGATGGCCACCATCACAGCTATGTTGGCTACAAGAGCCACAGCATTCAGGGTCACCATGAACGATATCCCAAGCAGGTTTTTGAGGTGGGACTGCGTGCTGGGATAAACTCCGAGCTGCACGCTGGGGGCTGTGGGGTGACCACGCAACACGGGGCTGTTCACTAGTGAATGGTTGGCTGCCGGACTCAACAGTGGACCCAACTTTTCCATGACTTAAAGTAGACACTTCAAAGCTGTAGTTCAGGTCTCTCCCATGCTTCTGAGTCTGACTCTGCAGGAGATTAACCTGTCAAGAATACCACTGTGGAAAAAGTAAGGGAAAACATAAAAATGATGAAACTATCAAAATGATTAATTACTGCCTAGCATATTCAAAAAGTCATGTTCACCAATGACTCTAAGCCATGGTAGCAGGGAAACACGGTTAGGCCTATAATTGGCACGACAAATGCACACAGTTGATTTAGTAAGGCCACATGCTACTGTTTTGGTAGTATATTATGGAAGAAGTAAGCACACCCTCAGAAGAAGCTTCAAGGGTCGGTGAAGAAGGTGACAGTTCTCCAGCTACAATGTCTTTTAAAAATGGAGATATTAAGGACAAACAAGGGAAGGCAATGCTGGTGGTGTGGTAGTACTTTTCGCAATTTGACACACAAAAGACTGGTTCTGTACTGTGGTGAAATACTCATGGTGTTACTATAGTACCCAGAATGCCCAGGGGGATGCTGGAAATTGAGTGGAAGCGTTGCAGTTGTGATAGTCTTTTTGATCGAGAACAGCCCAGCAATAAAAGTCCAGTTATTAACAATCCCATTATGGTGTGCGTGTGCTAATGATATGTGTACTATAAAATCTGCACAAAAACTCATACCAACTAAACTGAAAATATAGCTATTTAAGTTATTTCCCCATCTGAAGCAGTGCCATCCAGCAGAACATACAGAATGCAAGTGTTTGATCACAATCACAGTTTCCGTTTTCCAATTGAGTAAAAACAGGACAAATCATGTCCCATGCCAGTTAGAAATGAAACACAGCATTCTATTTTTTACTCTGGTATAGGCCAACTCTTGCATTCGAGCAGCTAGGCAGTCAGAGAAGAAACCCAGCAGCAAACCCTCCAGGCAGAATTTACTAGTGTTACTCCCTATGACAAAAAAATGCATTTTTGATATGTTTTTTAAAATTAAATGTAAGTTTGTAGTCCATTCAATTTACATGACCTTGGGATTGTGAAAGGTGCTATATAAATGGATCATGAAATATTATATTATTATTATTAGTAGTAGTAGCAGTAGTAGCAGTAGCAGTAGTAGCAGTAGCAATAGCAGTAGTAGCAGTAGCAGTAGTAGCAGTAGCAGTAGTAGTAGTAATAGTAGTAGCAGTAGCAGTAGTAGCAGTAGCAATGGCAATAGTAGCAGTAGCAGCAGTAGTAGTAGTAGTAGTAGTAGCAGTACAAGTAGTAGCAGTAGCAATGGCAATAGTAGCAGTAGCAGCAGTAGTAGTAATAGCAGTAACAGTAGTAGTAGCAGTAGCAGCAGTAGCAGTAGTAGCAGTAGCAGTAGTAGCAGTAGCAATAGCAGTAGTAGCAGTAGCAGTAGTAGTAGTAATAGTAGTAGCAGTAGCAGTAGTAGCAGTAGCAATAGCAATAGTAGCAGTAGCAGCAGTAGTAGTAGTAGTAGTAGTAGCAGTACAAGTAGTAGCAGTAGCAATGGCAATAGTAGCAGTAGCAGCAGTAGTAGTAATAGCAGTAACAGTAGTAGTAGCAGTAGCAGCAGTAGCAGTAGTAGCAGTAGCAGTAGTAGCAGTAGCAATAGCAGTAGTAGCAGTAGCAGTAG
>JAODKM010000118.1:9895492-9928716 GCA_026780845.1 Petrocephalus sullivani | reverse complement strand
GCCCTTGGCTTCCGGGATAGGCTCCGGACCCCCCGCGACCCTGTTCGGATAAGCGGGTTGGAAAATGGATGGATGGAATATACTATTACAGATATGGAAATAAATTAATTGCAAATATTATTTAGCCATACCATTATTTAGCCATATAACTCCCCCCCACTGAAACCCAAATAGGGAGACCTGCCTTGCCCCAGCGAAAGTTGATAATTGATGAATAACCGGCCATGTGGCTGCAATGGTCTAGAAACTGTGCTCTAAACCATTTAGTGCACCCCTGCCCCCATCACCCCCAAATCTAAGCCTATGAGTCGGTTAAAAAAAGTAATGTAATAATATGGAGACCTGAACAATCACAAAACATTTTTACACATTTTTGTAAATTCACAGAATGGCAGACAACAAAAACCAAGCAAAGAATGTCAAGCACATGCAAAGACTAGATAACAACACAGAAAAATGAGTAAGATGTGATTGTGCACCTTCCGATACATAACATGGGATATGCTGACAAGAAATATTAAAGAAATGGTTATAATTGCAATATATTATGTCATTGAACAACCAGTGAATGATAATTAATTAAAAAATGTATAAATAATCTATGAGCCAAAAGGAACAAACTTGCCAACTCCAGCCTGGGGGTAATACCTTTAAAAACCAACTTAATTTTTACCATGCATCTCCTCTGCTCCCTAATGCGCGTGCACACACACACACACGCACACACACATGCCATGTATTCCTATCTTTATGGGGACACTCCATTCATTCCTAGGGGCATAACCCTGAGCCCAACTATGACACCCTTACCCCTACCCAGCCCTAACCTTAACCATAAGTAATCAAACAAAATATGAGACTTTTGGCATTTTTAGTTTTTTGATTGCAGACACACATTTTTTATAAAACTGAGGTTATCCTTATGGGGACCAAAAAAATGTCCCCACAGGGCAGAAAATAACAGGTTTTTATCACACTGTGGAGACATCGGGTCCCCACAGCATAATATAAACATGACCCCACACACACACACACCCACACATACAGAGCTGTCCTGCATTCTTCACTGCTCCATGACAGCAATGGATCAAACAAATCTGACATTCTGTTTTAAGCAGAGTTGTATATTCGTCATTTGTCTGGATCATTGTCGTTATCATGTAGTTAATAACTATAATAACTAATACAATAATATATATATATACAATATAATATATATATATAAAAGATAATATATATATACTGTATATAATCTAATAATTATATCTAATTGAGATAAAATGTATTTGAATTTCATCTGACTTTTTCTGAATGTTCGAATGGAACTACATTTTCGATGTTTTGTGTATAATACAGCTCTAATCATTTTATTTGTAGCCTTATGTTATAAAAAGGATGTCCACATTTAAGTGGTTTGGAAAAGGCAGATGAGCGGTGAATCACTGCCGCTTTGTCTCTGCCCAACCCCATGCAGCCCGTCTGCCCTCCTGTGTGCTGTAGATAAGGGAGAGAAAAGGCACTTTGTTGATGTGAGATCATTTTCTTAAAGCGCCCTCCAGCAATCTGGTATTTTCGTGATGTTAAATAACTGCAAATGCTCTTTTTGGGCCTGCTGCTGTCGTCCTTGGCTGGGGCACTGCGTTGCCGATACATGCTGCTAATCGTCTTTCAGGCTTTCATTCCCACTGAATGCTCCTCGGCATTAGCATGTGTGATGCTGCTAGCATTAAAGGAGATTCACTAACTGCAGTATTTCCTATGTTCTCTAGGTGAAAACTGTCAGATAAAAACTTTACACTATGTGATGTTTATCGTATGTGTAATATTTTTTAGTAAACCAAGAACTATATTATATATGATATTATTGAAAGGGGCTGCAACCCTAAACGGGAGGGGTATAGTCAACATCCGAGGCACATCTAAACAACTCATCTTCATCAGTCGATCAAGGATTTATGTTGCAGTAAGCTCTACACCTAAATGTAACTCTATAATCTTCAAATCAGGATAGAAAGGTCTATCCTGGTGATGCGGTTTTGGGAAGAAATGTAGAATCATTTTGAGGTGAAGTTCCTTTTTAAGTGCATGTCATGTGAAAAAAGAAGTCAGAACACTCCACAGGCTTCTCTAAACCCGCTGTGCTGGTGACCGACCGCTCTCGTTTTCACCCTTTTCAGAAAAATGTTTTCACAGTAATGGGTCGTTATAGCCCGGTTTTGGGTCACCTCTGCTGGACTCCCAGCTGTCAGTGTGACTGGCTGCCTGCCACCTCCACTGTGGAGCAAGACCTGAATCAACAGACAATGTCCTCATTCAACAAGAAAGTCTCCTAAAAACTAGAATATATTTTTATCTCGCAAGTTTTAAACTTGTATGCCTGATATTGCAAGGGACCTATATACAGCTCTGGAAACAACTCTATATTTTTTTAAAATATGCCTTTTTAATCCTGGTTCTGCTGGCAGAAGGCAGCAGGCTCTTCCAGGCTGAAAGTTTCTAAGACAACGTTATACAAGAATAAGTTGAAGCAGAAGATATTGGGAATGACCAGAAACCGGCCAGGTAGAGGGCAGAAGCGACTTTCTAATGCCAGAGATGACTGTTAACTTATCTGGGAGTATCTCATAAATCAGAGGAAGACATCAAGTGGCCTTCAAAGGGAATGGGAAGCATTATGTGGTGTGAAGTGCACCACCAGGACAGCTCCTATCAGGCTCCTAGAAGCAGGACTGAAGACATATAAAGCGGAGAAGAAGCCCTTCATCAGGCATGAGCAGGGAAGAGCCAGGCTGGAGTTGGCAAAAAAAATTTATATTTTGCACAGGCGTGTACCCATTTGAAAATTCTACTGTGGTCTCAATTTTTTACAGAGCTGCATGTTAAAAGCATAAGGCATATCTTACACAATACACAATATCAGGCCATATCAGTCATTTTTCTACCACTGGCTGGGATGTTAAGGCTGTGCGTCTTTAATGGCCCCTCCCCTGCCTGGACATCCCGCAGTGCTTCTTCAGCATCAGAAATCGGCTCCCTGACCCTGTCCTGCTAAAATCTGGCATGTGAGTCCTTCTTTTGGCATACTGACGGTAATCACAGGATTGTGTTTTATATCGTATATTGCAGTTGGTCTTAAATTAAAAACAGAAATGAAGCTCCTCCCCACCTCAAAAGTGCCATATCCAGGTGCATCTGAATTGCTCTGGGTCCATTTTGTGTCCTTCCCTTCTGGCATTATGTGGACCTCGTCTCCGTTGTGCCCTGGTGGAAGGATTACGGTCCTGGGTGGTCCAGACTCTGTCCTGAGTAGAAGCAGCTTTATCAGGTGTGCAGCCTGCCTGGACGAGTGGTAGCCCGTATATGGATGGCGAACAACAGCCCTGCACCTGTCCAGTGCTGGGCTGGGGTGTGCTGGGGGATTCTGCTGCTTGGGATAGCAGGAGTGAAGCTGAGCTCTGTGGAAGAGGCTCGACCACCCCCCGCCCCTCTGTGCCCGCTGCTGTGTATGGCACTGACTGTCACACATTGTGTGCACTGATGCTTTTTTTCCTTAAAAACACACACGCTCTGTCCAGCAGTACAGCGGGCATCCTCTGGGTCCCAATAAGCACAGTTTTAAAGACACACTGTTTTTACTGCAAAAGATGCTTTCTGAACAAATATGGTTGACATTTTTCACAATATGTTAAAATATTAAAACATTTTGTTTTATGAAACACTGTTATTGTTAAAAACAAAGAAGTCTTCTTTGTTTGCTATAGCTTTGCTTGTTTCTTCCTTGTAAAATGGTCCAGGGTATACCCCAGCCATGGTGCTGGCAGGGACTCTGACCAGCATAAGCACATGGAGGATGGATGGATGGACGGATGGAGGGACAAATCGATTTAAAGAGAATAATAGACTTTGGGAAGTAGCAATGGTTTGTGTTCCCATGACGGATTCCATTCCCTTTTAGAATCGGGGTACGTCTTTCAGGTATTATCTGTTTAATCTATACATATATAGCACTCAGAATCCAAACAGGACTAACAGTGAAGGAGCACAGACCAGTGGAATTCCTAGACGTCACTATAGTGAATCTAGACAGTGATGAAATATTACAGTATGCACACTTCTGCATTTCACCAATATCAATATGAGTGATGGCTGCACGAAAAGTCGTGAGACCGGGATGTTAAATAGTAACAGCTCTGAGCACCACTTTTACTCATCATACTAAAAAAGTACAAGTAAATCAGTCACAATTCAATGAGACACCCCCTTATACCCACAATATACAGAAGATACCATAACCATATACCACAACCTCAGAATTCAAGATGGCTGCGCCCTCAGAAGTAAAAGCTGTAGTTCATTCATTCATGCTCCACTGCTTTTCCAGAGCCAGGCCTTGGGGGCAGCAGTCTAAGCTGGGATGCCAAGACCTCCCTTTCCCCAGCCACATCTTCTGGCTCTTCTGGTTGAATACCAAGGCGTTCCCAGGGTAGCTGAGTGATATAATCTCTCTCCATCGTGTCCTGGGTCTGCCCTGGGGTCTCCTATTGGTTGGACATGCCTGACACATCTCCCCAGGGAGGTGTCCAGGAGGCATCCTAGACAGATGCTCAATTAGCTCTTTTTGATGCTGAGGAGCAGCGACTCTACTTTGAGCTCCTCCCAAATATCCAAGCTCCATACCCTATCTTTAAGTCCCAGACACCCACAAAGGAAGCTCACTTCTGCCACTTGTATCAGGCATCTCATGGCAGTGTATCCAGCATCCAACACGGGAATGAGTCTGACTTCCTGCCGGCAATGCAAACTAAACTCTAGCTCCAGATATACAGGGACCTGATGGCCAGTTATAACAGACCCCATACCCCATATTCCTGAAGCATCCTCCACAGGACCACCTGAAGGATGCGGTAGTATGACTTTTACAAGTTCACAAAACACATGTAGACTGGTTGGGCAAACTCCCATGAACCCTCCAGTTTAGGGTGAAGAGTTGGTCTAGCATTCTGTGACCAGAACAGAACCTGCATGAAATTGAGGATTTCTCCTCCTTTGTAATTTTGCTGTATTCCATACAATAACGAATTCTAATTCTGATTCTATCCAGTACTCTGGCATAGACCTGAGGAGTATAATCCCTCTGAAACATTTGAGGCAAACAGTGCTCCATCCACACTGTAAACACCATGGGTAACCCCCTGCTTCCCCCTCCAGAGTCACATGACGGTTTGCTAGAATATTTTCGAGGCTGACCGAAAGTCATTGGCCATGACCTCACTAACCCGACGTTGTGCTTCCGCAGCCACCAAAGCCACATTCCGCTTGGCCTGCTGGTGCCTGTCAGCAGCTTCAGGGGTCCCACAAGCCGACCAAGCTGGGAAAGCCTCCTTCTTCAGCCCATCTGCTCCCTTTATCGCTGATGTCCTTCACCAGGCTTGGGAACTGACATGTACTATGTTATTGCCACGATAAGCTACTACCACTACACATTCGGCCTTCCAGTGCAGCCTTAAAAGGATGCTGCCCTTGAATTCAGACACAGCCAGGCTGTTTTCACCCTGTATAAATGCTGCTTTGCTCTTTGCCTTTTGCATCCTACATTAAGTATGTTATGTTTCGAGACCCCTTGTCTCATTATTAGCACAGAAACCTGGATTCAGTCTCGGGTTAGGAGCCCCAGCTGTATATCTGCGATTTGGGTGTGGTCACATGTAGCAAAAACAATGCGCCCATGTTCCAGGAAGCCAGAGTACCTGATGGAAGCCAGCATGCCACAAAGAGAGCCTGCAGACTCCACACACGCAGCCGGGGTGGGATTCAAAGCCGCCCTTGGAGGTCACAGGCATCATGCTGGGCTACTGCTGGGTCACGTTCCGATTTCACAATATAGAATGTCTCAGTACCGCTGTGGGACTGTGGCGACATCTACCAGGATAGGATGGTTATTTCACTAGTCTGGCTGCGTTCTATTAACGCTCTTTGTCAAATATTGCACTCTTTTTGTTTGAAAAGCAAAATCATTCTAAAATCACAAACGTTCCACTCTGAGTGTGACTTGTTTTGTTTACAATATCCAGCTGTTGCAATAATATATTATCTGTATTATTTTTATTTTGTTTTATAACAGGACAGCTACTACTGACAGTTGCATTGTTTTTTTATTTTGCAATTGCACAAACATAGTTCAGTCATTCATTGCCAAAGACAATTCATATAAATTATTTGCACATGCTTAGGTCTTGGCTGGCTATTTTTATGTTATTTTATTAAATAAGTTAAACAGAAGCACAGAATGCCTGTGGAAATCGTTCCTTCTAGCAGACAATTGGCAAATCAATCACCCAGAATATGTGCAATGCATACTATAGTACCTATTTTTTATCAATATCTATTGATTGTTCAAGTGCAATATTTGCCATACTTATCACTATAATCACCAACCAACTTCTTTATTATCAATAGATGTCATTGTAATACAGAGATTGTTGTATGCGGTTCTGTGTGCTGTCTATTTTTGTCGTGTTGTGTGGTTTTGTGTGGGCATCCATCCATCCGTCCATCTATTTTCTGAAACCCGTTGTCTTATTTAGGGGCACAGGGGACCCGGAGCCTATTCCAGAGGCTAAAGGCACAAGGCAGGGAACAGCCCAGGTTGGGGCTCATCTCATCAGCATGTTTTAGGACTGTGGGGGGAAACCAGAGTACCCAGAGGAAACCCCACGACAACACAGGGAGAGCCTTCACACACATGCAAACCTGGTCCCTGAGGTGTAAGGCAAGAGTGCTAACCAGTGCAACACCATGCTGCCCCTTTGTAATGGCCAGTCTCCTTCAGGATAATAAAATAATAAAGGAATTCTGATTCTGATTGATTCTGATTCATTTATTGAGACTAAGGGGGGATTCTTAGCACATTGCCTAATAATAACCTGAGTTACATGAAGGCAATCAATTAACAGCACATGGATATAAACTGCATTAAAGAAAGTGGGGGGATATAGCAAAGTTGAAGATGGGGTCTTGAAGTTGAAGATCCATCCATCCATCCCTCCATCATCCATCCATCCATTCATCCATCTATCTTCCAACTGCTTTTCCTGTCCAGTTCTCATAAATAAAAAGATCTCAAACCACAGTCCAAGCTAAAGGATCTTAGATGTTACATTCATGAGATGCAGACCTGCTACACACATGCAGTATAACAGAAGTAAATATCTAAAATAAGACAACTGATAGCCCTGTAGTGTAGTTTTGTAGAAGCAGACTAAATGCTGAGCATTTAAGAAGCAGAGGCAGCATCTAGGTTAAGGTCTGTAGATTTGGTCTGTAGCTATATGGGTGCTGGTTTATACACCAAAAGAGCTTCTACCGCTAAACAGCTGAATGGGAATTCTTCTGTGAAATGGGGATAAACAAAAGAGACAATTCAGGGAATGGGAACAGATGATGCAATGTGAAATGCAACTTGACACATGATTATATTAGAGGAAATCAAGTGTTAAGGAACAGAGAAAAAACATCTGAACATGATTAGAAGCATCCACGTTCTCTTGTCAAATCTTGATGTGTCTAATACGGGAATTTGAGCTCGAGAAGGTATCTGATTCGGCACTGGTTTTCCTTGTAGATGAGATATTCGCTGTTGTGAAAGGAACTGTTTTTAAACTGCGGCTGGTCCAGAGGTGCTCCCTGAGGCACCGTCACACTCTTGCCATCAAGAGTGATGGAGACGTCCTTGGTGGCATCTGGAATGTAGAATAATCTTCATGAAGTTCATAAACTTATCAATCATTTATTTGTAAAGTGGATCGGATGTCTTATGATGCTAATTTCTTCCTATGTATATGAAAACAGTATAAAAATACCCCCTGACCAGCTCTCAGGATATGAATATGAACAACTTCAGTAATGCTTCAGATCAGGACTACTGCAACTATTTTATAGTAACCTAGATTTAGAAACTGTCCTTGGTGAGAATCAGTATTTCGATGCGTGTGGCAATGATATGTGACGCAATTATAATACCTCAGTATCAGTGCTAATCTGACAGTCATCGGTAAAGACATTGCATGTAGGCTTTGTGATCTTACCAGGGTGGGACTTAAGAATTTTTGCTACTAGCCAGTTGAGCGAGTGCAGTAAAAAATGTGATCTGACGTGCATGTTTTTGCTTGGCAGTTGGCTAGTGTTCACTTCTTGTGCCCACCCTTCCAAATCAGTATTTCCCAATCCGATCCTCCGTGACCCACAGTCGGTCCATGTTTTCGTTCCGTCCGAAGTGCCTGACAGGCACTCCACATTTTTGCTTCCTCCCAGCTCCCATTAGGAGCAAAAAGGTGGACTGTCTGTGGGTCCCTGAAGATTGGAAACACTGTTCTAAATGGCCGCAGCCCTGAGTGCCACCAAAGCCCGCTGGCATCTCATACCTGGCTCCAGCCTTCCACGAGCCACCACGCTGTCATAACCTGCGGGGGGGCATCTGAGTCCGGGGTTGTCTTGCTGGATGGTGTACTCGTTCCCCAGGCACACCTCATTGAGGAACATCACTCCGGTGCCTCTGGAAGGGCGGACTTGGGCAGAAACACCACAGCTGTCAATGACGACGCGTGAAAAAGTGGAAACGCCTGGCGGCTCCCTCTCCGCTCACCGTAGCACGCAGACTTGCTGTTCTCCGACGCGAAGTAGATCCCCCTGCCGACGCGGCCGCCCGACTGGGGCATGATCCGCAGGCCGCTTTTCAAGATGGCCGCCACCACCGCCACGTTGGTCCCGTGCCACAGAAGGCGCCGGTTCTCCAGCTCCTCGTGTTCTTGGAACCGCTCCGCCTCAATAAGGCAGCATGACATGGTTAAGGACGGGATCTCTGCTCTTATAGGCATCCTGCTGTCTCCTGGCATAGTATCAAGCATAGCCACAGACATTCCGCACCTCCTAATGCTCATTCCCACAAAATGCCACATTCGATAATAATAATCTTTTAGCAGTACCTCCTTGTCTCTGTCTACTTTCCAGACATCAATCAGTTTTAGGTGGTTTGCATCGCCCGTAGACACCAAGTATGTGTTGATTATCTGAAAAGAACAGTACATGTCAATGTATTGTAATATAGAGCCTCTCCTAAACACTGGCAGATCCTGGCCAGGGCAACTGCCCAAGGTGTCATCTTCTGGGCAGAATAAAAACCATCATACAGTGTGAAAGGGATTTAAAGGGAATAAAATAATAAAAAATGGTACCTTATATTCCTTAGTATCTTTTCCCAGTAGACTGAGGTTGCACTTGAGCGAAAGATAGTTCTGGTCAGCTGGGTGAGGGACGTCCTCTACGGCTTCTTCTTTGGCTTTCTCAGTCTCGGCCTTGAGGCCCTGAGCGATCTCAATATCTGCCAAAACCTACACAAAGGATAAGAGGTCTGTTTTCTGAAGTCGTGACGTCAGAGATATTGAGACTGTATTGAGAAGCAGCCCTAAGAACGATTGCAGGCACTCTAAGCAGTAGAGCCACATTGACAGATGAACAATGCTAAGGCTCTCTCTCACCAGCAGCATCTCTTTCTTTTTCTCCAAAACGTCTGAGGTATCAATGACAGGAGGCTTCTGTCGGCCAAAGTTGTGCGGGATGATTGTATAGAACTTCGAGGACAGCTCTTCCATGGCGGTCTTCCTGCTCTTTCTCTTCAAGGCCTCATCAAGCTCTTCCAGAACCTCAAACCCTTTGGCGATCTGCGCCTTGCTCAGCTTCCCAAGAGGCATCTTCTTTATGTCTGTGAAGCAGGGACAGGCAGCGTGCCTCATCAGGGCTATTATTCATTCACAAACATAGCAAAACAAAGGCTACAATGTATTGGAATACAGAATTTATATTTGTGCCAGCTCCGTTAAAAAAGGGCATGGGACAAAATATTACACAGCACACATATTCTGGAGTAGCGTCAGTCCTTCTCAGAATAAGGTCACACACGCCTTGAGCTGTGTATGATGAGACCCTGCGTCTGTCTTCTAGAAGACAGGCCTCGAGCCCTACGATGGCCAGATCATGGAAAACATCTGATTTCATCCTTGTATTAATGAAATCAGTCTTGAAGATTTTTCTTTCTGCAATGTGTACAGAAACATCAAGAGGAAATAATATTCTTTGCTTATCCAGTATGCAGTTTGCACCATACGATGACCTGGTCCTGAAAAATGTTCTCATATTCCTTGGTCATTATAAGGCCCTCCTGAAACAAGTGGCCACATCAACAGGAATCCTTTGCCTGAACTAAGCTTCTCTGCTTATAGGAGAAGGACAGACAAAAGGTGATGAAACCATGTGACAAACCAGGAGAATATGGAGGAAAACAAAAACAGAAAAAATGGCTGAACCCCTGACATCCTTACTTATTTGTGCTGTGTGGGATCAGGTACGCTTCTTTACTTTTATTATTACTTTTTAGGGCACTAGACTTGATAAAGTTTCATGCATCTGAATTCTGGATTTTCATTACAGGGTCACAAGGGGCATGGATCTCTGGCAGCACCTGAACGCCTGAACAGACAGTGCTGTGCAAAATTCTTAGGGAGTCAAAAGGAATTTTTAAAGCTATTTATCTGGGTAGTAAGTGTACTTCTGCTCAGAACAAAAAACACAATTTGGCATTAGAAGGTACGAAAATTAAGAATAACACAATAAAAACAGTTTTACTGTATGGCTGCAAGACATGGGCGCTATCCAGTGACCTGAGATGAAGACTGGACTCCTATGGTACTGTGTCTCCTTGGAGAATCCTTGGGTACCACTGGCTTGACTTTGTGTCAAACAAGAGGCTGTTCAGGTGAAGTCTTTCAAGAAATGTGGAATCAGCAATGCCATGGATGGAACTGAGGAGTCTCATATATATGGACAGTGACTCAGAAGACAGCAGTGATGCAGTAGTGGTTGAAGAAAGTGATATGTCTGGAACTAACTATGAAGAAGAAAATTATCTGGAACTGAGAGTGATGTAGAATTTCTTAGTATGTATCTTTAAAATATTACCTGATTACTACACATACTTTGAATAATAAAAAACTATCAAATGTGTAGGGCTGCAACTAACGATTATTTTGATACTCTGATTATTATTTTTTCGATTAATCGATGAATTGGATAAAAAAGAGATTCTTAATCTCCACCCATTTATTCAGAAATAAAAAACCATTATCTAAATTGATGGAACAAAAAGTGAACAAAGAAAAATGCGCGGGTGCGTGTGTATGCGCGATCGTGTGCGCGGGTGCGTGTGTATATGGGATCCTGTGCGACAGTGCGGGTATATGTGCGACCGTTTGAGCGTGAGCGCGCCCGTGGCTCCCGACGGGCTGCTCCGTCACAATGCAGTGTTTATTTGTGCAGCACATTTAAACACAGGTTAAACTGACTACGCGCTATACAGAAACGACATTAAACTGAAATAAGAGTAAAACACACACTCACACACCATTTTTCACATTTTTGTAATGTGAAGTGCTTCCACACTTTTGACGACTTCGGTCGAACCATCTTCTCTGCCTGTCATGATTCATTTGTTTAATTTTCTTTGGGAAATACCGCCTCCGCTCTTCCCCCACCACGCCTTCGCCCGCTATCAGTTCAGCTCCGTCTGCAGGTGAAACTTCTCCGCGATCGACATAGCGAGTTGCGCACTAATAGCACGACACAACGAATCGATAATTAAATTCGTTGCCAACACTTTTAATAATCGGTTTTTATCGATTTTATCGATTCGTTGTTGCAGCCCTACAAATGTATTCTATTTATGTTTAAAACATTGGTTTTTTTTATTTAAATTTCGGTTTGTCTTATACATGGGGGCGTCTTATACACGGAAAAGTACAGGAAGAGTCCAAAACGTTATTGATGCCTTGTTGGATAGCTAGATGGAAATCATTCCTACCGGTCGCAATAAAACTGTTTAACTCGAATATCTGATCATTCCAAACCTTAAATCACAAAAATAAGCACAATCACCTTAAAAAACCATGTATACTGTGTATACACTTGCTCCTGTTAATAACCCAGGGACTAGTAAATTATGTTTATCTTTAGGTCAATGTCAGCTGCTATAGTTTTATTTTCATTGGTTATATTATTAAATCTTATTATTATTTTTATTCTTATTTTATTTTACTCAAGTGTTCTTTCATCTATAAATAACTTTTACTAAATCTTTTATTTTCATCAGGAGTTTTTGTAATGAAAGAGAATTTCCCCACGGGGATTAATAAAGTAAATTCTGATTCTGATTATGATAGATGAACACCGCTTCAGTTCCCAAACCTCTCCTCAGGGCCACCTCAGTCATTCCATGTATTTATGAAATTTCACCATCAGCTCACTTATTTAACTTAATTAGTTAAAAAAACTAAATGAAATATTGATTAGCTATATGAGGTGTGCTAGTGGTCGAGTCAGATAATGCATGGGTGTATTAGGTTGCTGAAAATACTGGGGTGGAAGTTTTGAAATGGCTAAGCTAACACACATTGATAGGCATAACACCATAGTCTAACACCAACATACACTGGACAGCAACATACATCAAGATCATTTCTCTGGCTGCCTCTTGCACGGTTCGGTATATAACATTTAGATTATTTACAGCTGAATAAAATGAAAGGCACAGACCCAACACATGAACGAGAAGATGTCCATCTCAAGCTTGATTCCATCTAATGAATAATGAAGTAATAATATTATGAAGTAACTAGTAGACATACACACCTAGGTTCATGCATTCCATAGCTTCTGTGAACATGTCATTGCTGAAGATCAGTTCAATAAGTCTCTGTGTGGACTTGTCCAAGGTACATGGCAGAATGTTCTTCATGACCCTCCCACCGGCCTCATCCACCACGTCCATCTGCAGGAGTAATAAGGTACCACCCAGTGTGCCTTTCTGTGCTGCTTTTATAGGAAAGCCTTTATGTAAAGGAGACTATAGAGGGGAGAGCCACTGAAACTCACGTACCTGGCTCATCATCAATGAATATTCATTCTGCTGCACTGCCTGTACTGTACAGTTTCATAACATTTTGTAATAATAGAGATACATACCGTAAGGATTCATGGGAAATTGTGAACATTTATGGGGGAAGTCACCTCTAAATCTTTAATATAACTATTCCCTACTTTATCACTATTTTAAACTGCCACTGCATGTTTTCTGTTAGACATTGTCATGATAGATATTGAAGACACTCAGAAATACATTTGGTGCACTGGCTAAGAGTTATGGGGCTAGTCACAGAGATGAGTTTTGGATACATGTAACATCCACCCATCAGCTCACGAGGTGTGAGGCACTGAACCCCACCCCCAGGTAACACAGCGTTTTGTACAGTACATGCATGATCGTATCTGCTGATAATCTATGATAATCATAACAACACATTGGGGTAACATGAAAGTCAACACTGTGATACTTCTGCTTATGATTTCTCACCTTCACCTCTGCGTCGTGGTCTCCATCCACTTCAATAAGTGTGTATTTCCCTGGGTGGGAGACAAAGTTTTCCCTATCACCCCACTTGTTTTTTGTCTTGTCTTTAAACTT
Source organism: Petrocephalus sullivani (assembly GCA_026780845.1). NCBI lineage: Eukaryota > Metazoa > Chordata > Actinopteri > Osteoglossiformes > Mormyridae > Petrocephalus > Petrocephalus sullivani. Next base: position 9,915,149 of record JAODKM010000118.1, on the reverse strand, counting down.
CTTCTCAAATATTTCAACTGCTTCTTTTGGACTGGGGAAGCCCTTGGAAGCTGAGGAGGCGCCGATCTCCCCCTACAGGAACGTGACGAGAAGTCATAAGGCTCTGGCCAAAATCAGTCTTCACGCTCACAGGTTTACAACGGCCTGTAAACGCATTGTGCTCAGATGTGTCGCATTTAAAATGAGCTGAAGTGGATCAATGCTGAGTGGACTTACCACTCTGCCCCACCTTGTCCAGCAGTAGTACTGCCCATTTCCCGTTTGCAAAACTTGAATAACATAAAATTTGTTGTTGTTCTGGCCAATGTTGGTTTGATTGAGCATACAATCATAGTCTTCATATACCTGGTGGGTGAAAAAAAACATTAAACACATTAAAGACTTGTCACAGAGTGACTTCTGCGTATCACTTTATTGTCATCAGTTCATCCCCTCGCCCATTTTCTACTACAAGTCAAATCAAATGTCTTTGATTTACAGCATGTAAAACAAAATAAAATATGTGTTTTTTGACTGCTTTTAGTCAATCTGAAGTAGTGCATCCATGATGAAAATTGAAGGTATTTAAACTTTTGTTCAAATTAATATCATTGGAGATGTTAAGATATCACTTATTGTAACTGTATGTCTGTAGGCTATGGACACATACCAAATACCATACAGGTATGGGATTTGAACCCTCAACCAGTGAGGAAACAATGTTCCCAGTGAGCCACCAATTTTAGTAATTATGGTGATATTCATTATGAGAGTCATTTCATCATCAGTGACAGATGACACACAGCCAAAACTATGACACACTAACATAACGTGTGGTCGGTTCATTTGGCTAAATCAAATAACATACTAACATCACTTACATACATTTATTTAGATTATATATACATACACACAACGCATATAAAAAGCTCTCTGCAGGCCACGGCTTTTGCTGTAGGATGCAACTGAGTAAATGTCAGGAAAATCTCCTAGGACAACTTAACTTTATTTGGGGTTAATCAGAGTCACTTTAATTGATGGCAGGTGTGTACCCAAAAAAAAAAAATAATGTTGCAATTAAATCAAAAGGTGCTTCTACGAAGTAGCAAAGGATTATTTTAAGGGTGTGCACACTTATGCAACCAGTTCATTGTACTTTTTTATTTTTTATATTTTTCCCCCTAACAGGTTGTTTTTCAATTGAATTATACAGGTTATAGGTCACATTAAAGGCACAGTTTTGAAATGATTTATCATGGTCTCATTTACATCACACAAAATCTGCCATTAAATAAATAAATAAATATGTGTGTATATATATATATATATATATGTACACACACACACACACATATATATATATATGTATGTGTTTGTGTGTGTGTGTGTGCATATAAAGTATAGGGTCACCGATTCTCCAGGATGTCTTTGCAATGGGGAAGAAAAGCCCCACTAACACAGGGATAGGTGTTACACCCCCGCATTCTTTGGACTCCCCTGCACACCATTGTTAACACTCCGCCTTACCGCAATCCTGAGTGCACTGCTACTATTTCCGGATCATTGTTCTCACCCGTGTGTCGTCACCTGTTTGGCTGTTTAAAGCCCTATGCCTTTCCTTTATTGTGTAGTGCTCAGTCCGGGCAACAGGTGTGGGCTAGAATTCTTTTGTGTATTCACTTTTATTTGGCAAACAAAGGTTTTTGCCACCTTAAAACATTTACTAACCTAAGTATGGTAAAATGACATTGTGAGTAAAAAATCTAAAAAAGTGTAATATGCCATTTGTACGGACACTCCTCAAAAGCTACAGACATGTAGGTGTAAATAGACAGGGACACGTATATTTCTTAGAGTGATAAAAAGCAATGATTAACTACTTGATTTATTGATTGGTGGAATGATTGATTTGTGCAGGCATGCTGTGGCCCAGTGCAGTAACTCACCTCAGCTGACATATGCTCACGTTCAAAATACATGTCCGCCTTTCTGTGGCTCCTCTCCTGCGGTGCCGCAGCCATTAAGGCCTCTTTGGCCGTCCTAAACGCATCCTTTGGTGCACTGGCCGCCTCCTTCACCTTCTTCCCACCCGCTTTTGTGGCTGAAGCCGCCTTTCTCTTTGGTGCCATCTGTCAAGAGTTTTTCTCCTTGTGAAGCCACACACAGTATTCTTTTATTTTTATTATTTTAAGTTTATTATTGTTAATATAGCCACTATAGCCACTGTCACTTATATCTATATACCAGCGTCTCCTAAAATGTGGCTTTATTATCCTTATGAACTAATTCAGAAAAAGGTTACAGTGATCTTGTAATGAAGCAGATTAAAATCAAAGAATCAGAAACTGAGTCTGTATTCGTTACAAACGTACAGAATCAATTACGTTCGTTACTTCGCTACTTATCATTCGAAGCCATTATATTCCATAGAGAATATTGTGTCCATTTTTTGTAGTTTCCATTTTTAATAATTTACAGTACGGAAATGAGACCACAAACAATAAGGCGTTTTGATATACGGAGGGCAATGGCTGTAGCAACAAATCTGCTTGAATCTGCTCTCCTTGCGTCTTATGTCAAAACTTCCAGTCTTCTAGAAACCTTATAAGCACATCGATAACCCTGGTGTAATACACCGTTCAAACGAACTGGTAAAAGCCTATTGGTACAACAACTTCAAAATAAACGCAACGTCACGTCTATTTATATTTCGTTTTTTTTTCTGACTGAAATTATGAAACTGGCTAATAATGGGCGTATAGTGAATTCAAGAAGCCCGATGATAAAAACACATACAAACAACAAATCAAAGGGAATATATGTCAAGAAGAGACTGGTGCATTTAATTACCTTAAGTTGTATAGAATCAATGACTTCCGAAAACTGCAACTACAACAGTGCGCAGTTACTTCGCTGAAGTCATGCGTGTCTTGTCATTGCTGTCACTGTCCCTACCCGATCTCCACAGCGCATGTGCAGCATCTTCGCACATGCGTACACCACAGTATATTTTATATCCCAGTGCGCGTTACTTTGATTCAGCATAAGGGTATGTATGGTGTCGCAGAGACGCTCTTAAACTAATTAACCAAGAAAACGTCGTCCCGCGAAATTAAGCAAACTGTAAAGACCACCATATTATACAGGGTCGCCGACTTTGGTCTGCTGGCCGGAGTGAGATTTTCAATTCGAGACAAGTCTGCACACACATTTACATGTATGTAACGGTTTTATTGCCTTGTAAATGGTTTCTAGGGTTTGCAATGCTTTTGGTGTAGGTATTGTTAGTTTTATAATGGAATAATATAAATTTTCCCTAAGATTTCTTGCGTGACAGTCTGAAAACATGAGTGTCACGCCAGAGTCGTGAGTCATATCTGACGAATATATTGGCCGAAACATTTTGAGAGGAAGCTGAGCTTTGGCATACAGTGGGATACATTTGGGATACAGTATACACAGATTCAGACACAATTGCTGTTCATTAATTTTCCTACCCATCCATCCCCATCCCGGTTGCGGTACAGTTCTTTCTCAACATTTTTCTGTTCTGTTATATACTGTAACACAGCTCGTTCATTGCTGGACATTTCACAAAGTGAAAAAATACACAGTAATACGGCACATGGGGGAGGGAGGCACCTAGGAGAGTGTCATAGCTGTTCGTGGATTTGGTGCCCCAGCCTACTCCAGCATTTAATTTCCGTTAGCCCCTCCATTAGTTGTCTTAGACTTTACATACCATATTTTATAATTACAACAACAATAATAATAATAATAATAATAATAATAATAAATAGTTATGATAAATGGGTGGAAGTATAATGCAAGTCTTTGTGGAACTAAAATTTCCGCAGTGTGTTTTTCCGTTTTAATTCATGATACACATACTTCCGGCTCAAAGCAGTCTGACCCAATTAAGTTTCAAGAATTCTAGTTTCCGGCTATCTGTCCAATACAAATGTTGCATACGCGAAGAAGGTGGGCTTCCAGGGCTCTCACGTACATTGCTGCAGCCTATTAGAAGCATCCATCCCGAGTGGGCGTGGTCAGACCTTCGCACGTGGGAATACTTGCTCATGAGGGAAGAAGCCGATTTTGAGTTTGTTAGTGTAATGAGAATTAGGTAGGAATACTCAATAGGAATATCTTACATATTATTCGAAGTGATATTATACAGTATGTCGTCCTTCTTTATTAAAAAGAAGGGGAACACCAAAGTTTCTCGAACAGATGAAGAGTCTGGCAGGAAAAGAAAGGTAGGTTCGAATGATCAGCTTTTCCATTGCAACTTACGTTAGATAAATGCCTGTTTTTTTTCATTAGTAGCTTTTCGCCATATATTGAACCACGTTTAGATATGACATTCGACAGAAGCATCTTTAGATTCTGAACCGAAGTTAGGTAACAGTGGTGGTGCTTTCAGGGTGACGGTGATGCGAAAGGTGTAGGGAGCCAGAGGAAACCAAAGTCTCGGAGGGTGAACGAAGACATTTCAAGTGATTCCGAAACAGAAGGGTAAGCAGATACCGGATATATATTTTTTTTACTTTTTCGAAGTAGCCGATTTTTTTTTTCTAAATGTGGTGTTCATTGCGTGCTTATTTTCTTCTTTTTTTATAGCCCGCAAGTGAGTAGGAAAAAAGACGTTGAGGAGGAACGGTTCGATGAAACCGCTCAGGAGAAGAAGCTCCGTCTGGCCAAACTTTACCTTGACCAACTACGGGAAGAGGGTGAGTCAAAAATGTGGACTGACTTTGCGTTTCTGCAGTACAATGTTTTTCGTGTGTGTGACCGCGAAAGCGAAGACGGTGATTTATACAGAGTAACAGCACTTGGCATTCAGGTGGAGAAGTTAAACGGTCTCTCTAGAATCACATTAAAGGTCACTTTGCAAAAGAGCAATGTATGCGTTTAGTCCCACCGGCAACAATTGTTGCAAACATAACCAACATGAAATGGGGGAAAAAAACCATGCATGTTACGTGTAAGGGAGGTCTAAGGAGTGAAGTGTATGCAACTTACTGTATTAAATGGGTTAATAGAAGAGTCAGTTTCCGTTTCCACCTTTTCAATAGCTAAGGTACATTCTGCAATAGTGTGGTCACTTTCTCAAAACTCTTTACTCAGTTTACATAATTTAACTTTATGTGGGCTAAACTGTGAATCATTTCTCATTTATTTTATGCAAAATGCATTCATTGGCTAAATGCCTCAGAATTCAGGGCTTCCTTTCTCACTTAAAATCGACCACCACCATAACTTTACATTTTAGAGGTCATTTTGCACAAAAATGCATAAAAATGCTTTTGAAACTGATTGACTACAGTTTGCTGCATTACAACATGACCACAGAAACAAAACATACTACACATATATAGACACACACATGCCTGCATAGTGGCTTTTTTTGTGTAGTTTTCTTTGAAGATTGCTAATGATGGTTTTGTAATTACACCATAGTAAGAAGTAAAAGTCATTGTAGTATACTGTAACAGTTTCTTCATTCCTGGAAATTTTATCGAGTGAAGAAGTGTTTTATTTTGTAATACAATGTTAGTTTAGTGAAAAATGAACTCATTTACTTTACAGATGATCCTTTTCTGATGATCCATATTATATTTTACGTAACGCTGTCTGTTAGTGTTTTGTACGCTGTTGTTTTGTGTGTGGTATAGTGTTCCTTCCAGAATGAAATGAAGTGCTAATGTTTTGGTGGCATAAGTCCATTTTGAGACATGGATTAGCTGTTTTGGTGGCTGCAGTGCATTTTGGAGGAGAGATTAACTGTTTGGCCCATAAACATTCCAGAGGAGAAGGCAGCTGAAGACGAGTCATATGAGGCAGCCGCGATTGCTGGAAGACTTCAGGAGGAAGTGGTAATTTCCATCAGTATACAGTATTCAACAGAGAAACATCTGTCACTTTTAAGTTGTTCATGAACTACATAAGTTATGTCATTCCTTTCTTTTAGCTTGAACAGAAAGGGAAACTTCAGCGCTTCGTTGCAAGAAATGTAAGTCCTAGGTGGTTTGCTTATATGTATATGTTTTTAAGTGTACATGGAGGGAAGCCTGTTCAACACTTTTTGATGTTTTTGTAATGTTTTGCAGTACCTGGTTCCCGATCCTGCTGACATTCGTCTCTTAAGAGGCCATAAGCTTCCGGTCACCTGTCTGGTTATTTCACCAGATGACAAGTTCATCTTCTCAGCGTCCAAGGACTGTTCAATCATCAAATGTCAGTGACTGTTAAGCAGAGTGCTGTCTTTCATTTCTTGATTTTATAGCTGTAGTTATGGATAGGCACTTTGCTAGCCCTGAATGTTAATAGATGCTTTATTACAGAAACCTGCATTGTGCTTGACTGCCTGTTGCTTAGTTAAAATGAATGAATGAATGAATGCATGCATTTATATAGCGCTTTTATATGGCACCTTTCAAGGCACCCAAAGCACTTTACAGAAGCAATGGGGAGCCACTTCAACCAGCATCACTGAGTAGCCCCCACCTGGGTGATACAACAGCAGCCATTGTGCACCAGTACTCTTACCACACAGTAACTAAGGCAGTGAAGGGGCAGGAGAGAATTCATCTGTTTCTGCTCGGATCTCGTTGTCTTGCTTTTTTGCCTGTTCAATTTGTGCTTTATTAATGCAGGGGATGTAGCGAGTGGTAAGAAATTACACACGGTAGCTGGAGGAAGGAAGGGGACAGAGGATCGCCATGTGGGCCATACCGCTCACGTCCTCTGCATGACGATGTCATCTGATGGCAAATACCTGGTGAGGCTGCACGCCTGCCTCAGGGCTGCACTCTTCTAGGCAAAATGATGGAAGCCGTTTGAGGTTTTTTTTTTTTTTTTTTAATTTTTTTATTAGCAGCTGAACCTAATCAACCTACTGGCTCTGTTATACTTCTCTGGCTGCCAGTTCGAAATCTACACATAAAAATTTTGCAAGGAATTCAGTTGCATAATTTCATATGTAAATATTTTTGCAGGCTACCGGGGACATGAATAAGTTGATCATGATATGGGATGGAGCGACATGTAAACACCTCCACAATTTAACAGGGCACAGAGATGCTATTTCGGTGAGCTTTCAGACTTTCCTGCTCTTTTTGTCTGCTTTCTGGAGTTGAGCAGCCTATTTAATGGGCTGACCTGTGTTTCATGTCCAGGGACTCTCCTTCAGGAAGGGCACTCATGACTTGTATAGTGCATCTAAGGACCGAGCAGTCAAGGTGTGGAATGTGGATGAGAATGCATATGTAGAAACGCTGTAAGTATCTCCATTTTAGAAAAGTTTGTGAAGTAGCATGTTCACTATTACGGTTGGTTAGCCAGACCACCATAACACACAATACACCGGCGTGAGGCCTCAGTATCAGCAAGCAGTGATGCCAGTTGCCCTCTCCAGTTTCGGCCACCAGGATGCCATCACAGGCTTGGACAGCCTGAGCCGGGAGAGGTGTGTGACGGCGGGTGGCCGAGATGGCACCGTCCGGGTGTGGAAGATCGCAGAGGAGTCCCAGCTCGTGTTCCACGGCCATGAGTGAGTGTGCGAGTGTGTCAGTGTGAGAGTGTCTGCTGCTTCTCCTATGTGATGGGTGGAGCTAAAGGCTGGTCTCGTTTTGTTTTCGCATTTTGTCGTAGAGTATCTGAGCTTATGCAGATGAGGGATTTGTTTTTGTGAAACTTACATCCGTCTCTTAGTATTGTGCAAGTTAAATAAAAAAATACTTTGGTAATTATTAATTATTTTTTTCCCATGTTTAGAGGTTCCATTGACTGCATCCAGCTCATAAATGAAGAACATATGGTAACGGGAGCAGATGATGGGTGAGCAGGATCAGCGTATGCACATGTGGTGGTGATGGTGGTGGTGATGGGTGAGCAGGATCAGCGTATGCACATGTGGTGGTGATGGTGGTGGTGGTGGTGATGGGTGAGCAGGATCAGCGTATGCACATGTGGTGGTGATGGTGGTGGTGATGGTGGTGGTGGGTAAGCAGGATCAGCGTATGCACATGTGGTGGTGGTGATGGTGGTGGTGATGATGGGTGAGCAGGATCAGCGTATGCACATGTGGTGGTGGTGATGATGGGTGAGCAGGATCAGCGTATGCACATGTGGTGATGGTGGTGGTGGTGATGATGGGTGAGCAGGATCAGCGTATGCACATGTGGTGGTGATGGGTGAGCAGGATCAGCGTATGCACATGTGGTGGTGATGGTGGTGATGGGGGTGGTGATGGGTGAGCAGGATCAGCGTATGCACATGTGGTGGTGATGATGGGTAAGCCAGATCCCTGTGTGTGTGCGCATGCTCCCTGCCCTTCGTCCCTGACCATGATGAGCTGGGGTGGGCCTGATGGCTGCTCTCCTTCCTCAGGTCGCTGGCTTTATGGAGCGTCAACAAGAAAAAGCCGCTTAACACCGTGAAGAGAGCGCACGGTTTCCATGGCGACAGTGGCCTGGAGCAGCCCCATTGGATCTGTGCTGTGGCTGCCCTACACAACACTGATTTGGTGGCTTCAGGTACGAGCAGGCCTAAGAGCTATGTATGTATGTAAGTAAGTGTCCACAGGGGTGAGCTGGGTGAGGCTGACCGCGGTGGCTGACCGTGCTGTAATTCCGCAGGTTCCCACGATTCCCAGGTGCGGCTGTGGCAGTGTGGCGATGGCTACCGTAGCCTGCAGGCTCTCTTCAGCGTCCCTCTGGTAGGCCCCTCTCCGTCTCGCTTATCAGATCCTGTAACAGGCACGAGAGGCTTCCTCCATGGAATAAATCAGTAGTTGTCCTTGCTGTTAAGGTCTGATAAATAATTGAACACAATTCTAGTGAGCTTTGCACACTATCATCTCTAGGCATCCATGCTGAGTACATTTACCTGGGGGGCGGGTGCTGGTTTCTAGCCAGAGAGCACATGGTCTAACATGGTCTTAGACGGGATGCTAGTCCATTGCTGGGAACATACATGCACTCACTGTAGGCAATTTAGAGATCAGGTTTTATTGTCCAGGGAGGGGACAGGTGCATGGGGGGAACAAACAGCAGTGCAGTAGAGGAATATACAATACATGGGTAATAAGTGGGTCATGTAATATGGGGACACGGAGCTAACACTTGGCCTGAGTGCAGTGTTTGTACATGAGGAAATGTTTGTACATGGTGTTCAGTCTGCCATCTCTCATCTGGCAGGAGGGTTTTGTGAACAGTCTGAAGTTTTCAAACTCTGGAAATTTCCTGGTGGCTGGAGTAGGCCAGGAACACAGGTAATTATGTGCCTTTATATTTAATATCTGCGAGCAATGTCAGCGTTAGATTACTACAGTGCGGAGGCAAAGGTGGCAGTGAGTGAATGATTTTCTTTGTCATTATCGAATTGATCTAAATGGCGTGTTAGGAGGCTGGGTTTTCCCATGTGCGGGTTGCTGTCAGTATGAGTGCTTTGGGGCTGTAGATGGGGAATGCAGAATGAAAGTGTGCAGACCGGGTTTTTAAATGAGTGCTTTAGAAGATGTTTCCATGGAGAATGGAGATTTGTTGTTATCCATCTCTGACAAGCCTGTACGCACTATAAGAATTAATGTTGTATTATATGAAATTAGCAGCAGATAATTCTTGCTGCATCGTGGTTGACAGTCCATTGGTATGTTAGATATCACCAACTCCACAAAGATATAACACATTAAATTGCCCTTTTTAAGAAACATGTGGCGCGTATTGTCAACTGTTATTTTAACATGGGACACTAGGTGGCAGTGCCACCTCAGATGTTTTCTGGAGGCAAATGGAAGCCTATACAAAAGTATTTTAGAGAATTGGAGTTTTTTTCCCCTTCTCCTGCTATGCTTAACGAGCTCTCTGTGTGACAGGCTGGGCAGATGGTGGAGAATTAAGGAAGCAAAGAATGGAGTTTACATCATTCCACTGAAGAAACAAGAACCAAGCAAATGACGGGTAGAATGTATATGAATATAAAAGCTCTTCAGCAGGCTGACATGTTAACTGTACACTCTATTGATTAAATAATTGGAATCACTATAATTTGTGCCATGCATCCATCGCATTTACAGACCAGTGAGCCAAAATATTATGACCCCTGGAAGCAAATTATGTTGACTAGTGAAAAGGGTGCCTGTCAAGGTCTGGGATATATTAGACAGTTATCTAACCTTCAGTACTCTTAACTGGTATGTCAAATATAGAAATGGGCAGGGATGAGGAGCTAAGTGACTTTGACAAGGGTCAAATCGTTATTGTTGGATGACTGGGTCAGAGGATCTTTGAAATGGCAAGGTTTGTGGGGTTTGCCGTGGTGAGTTCTTACTGAGAGGGGTCTGAAGAGGGAGAATCCACCATCCACAGGCAGGATTAATCGATTTGGGACGTGAACCCAGGCTATCCTACCAGGTACAGGCCATAACTGGATGATGATCACGGGGGGAATGTCACAACACACAGGACATTAAGCTCTGCTGCATGTGGGGCTGTGTAGCCTCAGGCCAGAGTGCACATGCTGACCCCTGTCCATTGTGGAATGTGGGTGTTGGGCCTGGACCTTGGAACAATGAAGGTCGCTTGGACCGACGCTTCCCGTTCTGGGTTGTATCGCGGATAGCCGGGTGCGTATAGAGCGTCTGTGGCATGTCCGAGTGACTGCTGCCTAGCCTCATACTCAGCAGTGCTCTATTCCCTATGAGCTGTGAGGTCGCAGGAGCTGCCTTTTGGCCTCAGTGGCCCTTTTGTTGGATAGTACCACACAGGATAGACACTGATGTTAAGCATCTACATGCTGTTAATTTTTTCATATTTATTTAGTGAAATGTAGTGATAAAATATGTACTTTGATAAATATAGGTATTTGCTCATTGAAGAAAACCTAGCTTGCATTGCAACAAAACTATAATTTCTTTTATAACCGAGACTGCATAATAAAAGGTCAGACAGCTGTAATTTTAATATAATTAAAAACACATTTTATTTACATAAGAAAGCACAAACTGGTTCACCAAAATCTACATTAAAACATTTCCCTTGATACATTGCAGTGTTTTACTATTGTTTGCATGACTCAAATAAAAAGGTTTCTTTAATGAAGATTGAATGTTGTGTATTGAATGTTATTATAGCTACAGGTCAGAGAATGGGACAACAGAATATTGTATTCACAGCACTTCAAGACGACAAAATTAGGCTTCCTATATCTGCGACACTTGGATTATTATTGTCGTTGTTGTTTATCTAGCAAGTGTAAGTTATCGGCGTATTTGGGAGGTGGGGCAGGTGCCCGCGTCTCACAAGGAGGATGTCGTAGAATCCAGCACCTCTCGGCCGTTACACACCGTTGGCACAAAGTTGGAGGCAGAGGCTGAAAATGGGAGATTTTTGGTTAAACACCCTGAGTGGCTCCTGCTGCTGCTGGCACTACATTTACATTTGTTTCATCTAGTAGATGGTTTTGTCCTAAGCGACGTACAAATGAGGCAAACTGCGCATTAAAAGCATATGTGCTGTCAGGGAGTCGACTAGGGTTGGGCAGGGCTTCCGATGCATGCCCGGTAGGAGCGTAAACGGCACTGCAGCAAGAGCTGTAGTCTTCCGAACATGGCGGGAATCTATTGAAGTATCACTTCAATTCAAGCAGAAAGTATAACATTGACTGTGTGGGGAATCTGCTTTTTCTCCTACTTCTTTTCATTATAGACGCTCACCCCCTGCTCCCCGCAGGATATTGTGAGATTCAATTCGCTTTTATGGCAATGAAACACCTGGAAAAAGTCAGTTTTTGTGTTTCAAAACTAACAGTAGGTAGGAGACGAAGGCTGTAATCCGTATGGCCCCCAGTCAGCATCGCCTTACTGGGCTCCTCACGCACTGGTATGGGGTGAAGTGGATGCAGGTGAAAATAATATATTATCATAAAATTTTTTAAAGCAGAATTACATATCATTTAATTCCAAAAAAGTGATATCTTCCTTTATGGTGAAAAACATATTATTTGCAATTCTGCAGATTCCTGAAGGCAGTACCCAGCCAATTAATAAACCAGCATGAATAATCACATTTTAGTCGCCTTAGATTCTGCAAACCGTGGCTAAAAATCCATAACTATGCCAGTGGCCTTGGCGGCAAACGACGTACTTTGGGAGATGCTGGACGGGGGCCCCGTGGTCACGCTGAAGCGGGTGGTCGGCGCTCTCAGTGTGGTCACGTTCTTCTGAGGCTGGAAGAGGATGATGTGCGTCTTGGGGGCGAAGAGGCAACCCAGGACCACGGAGCCGCTGAGGCTGACAGAGATGCACATGGTGGTGGTCTGTACCTGGGCGGGGCACAGGAAGTTCAGCTTAGCATCCTGTAGTTACTTTGCATGATGCGATGTGTCACAAACCGATGTAAACTACAGACAAGGAAATGCCACGTAGAACTGCAGCGAAAAGTAATCCCTGAAAATGTAAGTGGACACCCCTATTACCATTAGTAATGAATGAATGATATATAGAAATACTATAAAGAAACTATAATAACTATTATTGATTAATAGACACTTGAGGTTAAGTTATGCTGATAAAACCGTAGTTAAAAGCAAGCATATTACAGGTACAAACTATTATAAATCTTTTTGCAGCTCTGAAACATGTTGCTTCTAGCGGGGAAACGGCTGTGCTGACCTTGAGAGGTGGCAGTGCCCCACACTTTCATGTTCAGGGATATTTTAGGCTTTTCAGGGCTTCTAAAATGGTAATGTGAGGGCATTCCTTCATGGCTGGCAAGTTTTTCACTGAATGGGTACTTTGCGTAGCTATGAATGTTGAATACTGTGGTTTTTGTTTAGCAAAGATGGCTGAAGCCTATGCTGTAGATGGATAGATCTATTCCATGTGCAAATATCCATTTTAAAGACCGATCACTGCTGAAGTAAGATTAAGCATTTCATTAATCTGTGCAGCCAGTCCCCCGTGTGAGTTTTGCACCTGACTCCACTGAGAGCAGCACCCCGTACAGTCATTAAAAACAGATCTAATTGCACAGGTAACTGCATGCTCCGCGACTAAAATACGTTTTGAAGAACAACTTCAAAGGGATTTCATGACAGCCTCAGGTTGACTAGACGGTAAATGCTGAAGAATCCGGCAGGAGTGGTATCAGTGTCAGCGCCAAGGCCTCAGGTGGCTGGGCAGAGAGCATCATCTGGCATGTAGGCCGCCTCCATCGCTGCCGCCGCCGTCGGGACACAGCTGCCTCTCAGCCTCAGAGATTAGTTTACACTCCATTCCACACAGCAGCACATTCCTGTAGTCTTGAGCAAGACCGGTCACAGCCCATGCGGTACCCTAGCTGGACTTCTCTGCTGGGGAATTTATGCTGGTCACCTATGCTGCCTAATGGGTTAACCAGTCCTGACCTGAACCACATGTCTTGTCTAGATCCAGAGGGCTAGGGTTACAGTTATGGTCATGGTTAGGGATGCAGTTACACACTGGGTTGCACACTTTGCTCTGCTGTGAAAGTCTTTGCCCAGAGCCAAGCCTGCCATGTCACATTAAGGAGATTATTGCATTTGTGAGCCTATCACAGGTAAATTGTTGGTGTGAATGTTAAACCGACATCATCTCAAAACTGGTTATACAGCCTAAATTTTGCATACATGTATTTATTAACTGAGTAATAGAGGAAACAGTATATCTATAATTATCTATATCTATATTTCAAAGACACTGTCCCCTGTTTCATAATGCTCACACACCAATTCATCTTTTAGCTTATGGAGTTTAAATTAAAATAAATTTTAAATAAGTTAAAATAAATGGCAAGAGCAAAATAGTGCACTAAGTTTAAATAGTGTAACTTTTGTCATTTTATGTCAATATTCGCTACCGATGCATATTAGATCAATCCTTGGGTGCCAGGTGTTAATTGTGCCTCTAAATTCAAGGCCAATTTCCCATTTATTGTACTAAAAATGAAGTGAAAATTTTTCCAGAAAAATCTTTTGTTCTTAATTAACGGTTTCCCATACGAATCAAATTAATTTCATTATCATGCACACTGTTGTTGTTTTTAACTTGAATTGTCAAAAACCACATGAAAAATGTGGAGAACATGAGAAAGTACTGTTTTCATGTATAAATATTTTTAATTTTGGTTGTGTTGAAAGTTGATCAAATATTTTCTCAGTCCTTTCAAATCATGTACAATAGGAATTGATTGGACTGGTATTAATACACTAGTATTAAAATAGCGATAAATGTGAATGAATGTAAGGAAGCGCTGAACTGGGTAAAATCAGTTTTATTTATGTTTTAATTTTGATGTTTGGTGAGGTTTTCCCACTAAATAATTACCCTGCATCTTAAAAATCTAGCTTTTAGATCTAGTCACAAGTAACCCAAAAGGTTGTCAATATAAGATGCATTTTAATGTGATCCTTTGCTCTGAATCATCGCTTTGTTCTTCACTGCAGCAGATTTTTCACTCACATAAAAGAGAACTGCTCCTTTCATCTGCCTTAAAGAAAGATGATCCAAAGAGTTTGCTTTTATCAGTCAGATCTGCATGTAAGAGCCAGATCTGCCAAAAAGGCAAACTGCTTCAGAATCACTTCTTTGTAGAAGCAGTCCATGCTGTTAGGTAGAAAGGAAACCACCGGGCCGCTCCCTACATACGTCTTTCAGTGAAGGACGTCTCCTGTACGGATGAAGGCCACGTAAAGGTTGCTCACCCTGTAGTCACTGGCAGTGACGTAAAATATGGGCTGGAAGGCCAGCCAGATGATGCAGGTGGTGTACATGGTGAAGCCGATGAACTTGGCCTCGTTGAAGTTCTCCGGGCATTTCCTGGTCTTGAAGGCGTAGATGGTGCAGAGGACGATGAGCAGGCAGTCGTAGGTGAGGGACAGCAGCATGCTGGAGTCCTTGCTGTTGCACTTCAGGATGACGACGTCCCGGCGCTCCAGCTTCACCTCCTTGCGCACGTCCGGCACCTCCACCAGCAGCCAGAGCAACAGCGCCACCAGCTGGCAGGAGATGAGAGCGGAGCAGATGGCCACCTGCGAGGCGGGGCTGATGAAGCGTGGCCGCTGGGCGCCGTCCCGCACGCCACCGAAGATGCGGGCGATGCGGTTGGTCTTGGTGAGCAGGGCGGAGTAGCAGATGGCGAAGGAGGTGCCCAGGCCCAGGCGGCGTAAGGCGCAGACGGCGGCGGACGGCTTGGCCACGTACACGAAGGTCACGCCGTAGCACATGAGCACACCCAGCAGCAGGATGTAGGAGAGCTCGCGGCCGCTCGCCTTCACCAGCGGCGTGCCGTTATTCTTCGCGAAGACGCCAATCACGAAGAGCGTGCAGAGAATGCCGAGGCAGGCGATGGTGACCGGCCCCACGGCCCAGGCATCCCCCCAGCGGATGTACTCCTCCGGAAGCTCGTAGCAGCCCGTCAGGTTCTCCAGGGGCCACTGGCCCAACATGCAGTCCGTGCAGGTGAACTCGTCCAGAAGGTACTGGTGGGGCTGGCAGGGAATGCAGATCCAGCAGCACACGTCTCCGGGTTGCATGCTCTTTGCCTCATTCTTCCTGCAGGGGTCGCTGCACTGCGACGTCGGCGGTGCCTGCTGGTCCCACAGGATGAGGCTGGAATTCAGCACCAGGCCCTGTGCCCAGTAGCCCACCTTCGTGTAGACGTATTTCCCATCATCCTCGTGATAATGGAAGATGTTGTAGCGGCCGAGGCTGTCGCCGTTGGCGTCGAAGCTGACGGCATTCTCCGTGTCTGCTGGACGGAACGGCGCTTCATGGGGCAAGAAAGCGAGAGAGTGGTCAGGCCAGTCAACTGAATAAAAATAAGCATCATGGTTACACCAAGCTCAAGCTTCCTCTGCCAAAGACTTTATACTTTCATTATTTTTTTCCCCTGGGATTGGTAAAGTTATATCTCATCTTATGTTTTATCTTTTATTTCATAGCCTCTGAGTACATGAATAAGACTGCAGGTAGTACCAGGCACAGATGCAGAAGATGTTGGGTTTTAGACTCCCTGTGTTGCACGATCACACTACCACTCCTGCATGCCACTGTCTCCCTCCCCCTCTTCAAGGCTGCTTCAAAGATCCCGTGCAATACATCTCGTTTGTGATGAGGCTTATAAAATATATTATAAAACGAATGAGAATAAGGTAAATGTTGATCCCCCCCCCCCCTTTTTAAAGGTGTAATTCTCATGAATACCACATAACATATTTTCAGGAAATCCTCCACTGACACTTCCCTTCTTTATTTATTGATTACAAATAATTTTATATAGATATTGTGTTTCTGATAGCGCAGGGCTTACAACTTGCAAATATCACCATCACAATTCATTTGTAAAATATAGAAACAGAGACGAACCTGAACTAAATAATTCATACAGAAATAATTTGGCAAACACGAGCCTTCCTTCTTCAAAATAAACCGTTCTAATAGAAAATAAAGGTGCCTGGTGAAGTGTCAGGAGATAATGTTGAGCCTCGTATTCCTCCCAGTACTGCTGATGACACATTCTGGAAACATAACCTTTATGCTCACCGTCAAACTTGGCTTTCAAGACGTAGTCTTTGTACAGCTTCTTTCCAGTGCCTGGCTTCATGGCGTCGCAGACCTTGGTGGAGTTGGGGCACACTGCCAGCTTCATGTTGTGCAGAGCATGGGCCATAGCGTAAACGGCATTAATGACAAACATTATTTTGGACTCCTGCTCAAAACTGCCGTCACTCAGGGAATACTGCCCGCAGCTGGGCTCCTGAAGACTGCACTGGAAGCGATGTTCCCAGAATTCCTGGAACCAGGGGTTGCGCGTATTGTTGAACGGGTCCAACCTGGTGAAGTACTGGGTGAACTCCGTGATGGGGTAAGAGGCTAGCTCGATGGTGAAGGCCCCGTTGGCCACAGGCTCACTCCCCCGCACCACGCTCTCCTGCGCCCCCCAGCCATCACTGGCCACCCAGATGAAGGTGGCGTTCATGCGAGCGGCCGCCACCAGCAGCTCCCGCGCATCCTCGCTCCGTGTGAACAGGATCACCACCTTGGCGTTGCCCTTCTGCTGCAGGGAGCGGATGACGGCGTCGTAACTCCAGCGGCTCATCGAGCGGCTGACCTTGGCGGACGTGGCGATGCAGATGTGGCGAGCCCGGGCCTCCTGCTGGAAGGCGTCGATGCCGGTCTCGCCATAGTCCCCCTCTGAGGCTACGGTGGATACGTAGGTCCAGTTAAAGTAGCGGAGGATCTCTGCCATGGCTTTCGCCTGGTAGAAGTCTGGTGGGACAGTGCGGGCAAAGTAGTCGTAGCGTGTCTTGTCGCTCAGCTTGGCGCTGGTGGAGGCGTAGCTGATCTGAGGGATTTGGAACAGACGGAGTAGGTTGGCTACCTGTAATATAAGGATTTGGGTCAGGAGCTGGGATGGATGAACCAGAGCAGACGTGTGCCATAGCAGCAACAACATTACAGGAAGCACCAGTTACATTAAAAGCTCTGAGGGTGGAGAGACATAACTGCTTTGGGTTATACGCACGTTCCCTGCTTTGTTAGAGGTGCATAACATTCACCTGCCATAACTAAAAACCAAACAGACGAATTACATCGTTTTGAGAGAACAAGCTATTGGCACGGCCTCCCACAAAGCCAATGTTGGTGAAGCCATCAGCCAGACTGTGCCTCTGACCTTTGACCACTATTGCCTGACCTTTGCCCCTCGCCACTTCCCCTGTGTAATAGTGAACATTATCAGAAATCAAAAGGCCAGTATTTACTCAGCCTCAACAATCACAGTTGAAGCACTGATGAGTCCCGAAGCCGCGAGGTGTTTGCTTGTTCCTTCCTAGCCACTTCTTCCCACTCCCAGAGAAGCTACCATCAGCATTCACAGGGTGACTCAGAATTGAATCCAAACCTTTGAAATCTGATTTTTTATTATTTCTGGCAGAAGAGTTGATACATTATTAATGTCACCCACATGTGGTGAACATTAGTTTACTATGGATACAGAAACCATGTGGATATTCTGCTAAATATTGTGATTTAAAAGTGTTCTCCGTCAATGTAACTAACCCTCGTCCTTCAAAAAAGCCCTGGACCCAGAATATTAATTGGGCTGCCGAGCTGAAGCCCTGGACCACCTTGTGTTCCTACATCACGGTGCGCCATTATAATCGTTTAGAGTAACTTACCCCCTACTCATGTGAGAGGCATTCTTTCTTGTCTTGTATTGTTATTTGAACAATCCATGACATCACTTCCATGCATGTTACCATAGAAACCAGTAGAATGGGGAAGAAGATTCATTGGAAAGTGGGTAGTTAATATTAGAGGTTATTTCCCCTGTGACATCTAGGTGTCTGATTTTTTTGTGCTATAGAGTTTTTTATGTTTTACACCACCCTGGAAAAAAAATGTACAAGAAGCTTATTGGAACATAAAAAAATGAGTTATTTTGAGTTGCTCATTAAAACATTTCTCCCACTCCTTGGGATAATATATTAAAAGCATTGATGATAGTCATTTTATACTCTCCTCAGAATAGTCCGACATAAGCATCAGACAGACCTGGCAGCAGTACATATGAATGCTATGGCACACACAGATCCTCTGTGCTCAAAGCTTATGTGTGCAGACAAAGCACACATAGTCACACTGCCTGTTCCACTATGCTGCATTCATGCTTTCATTCATAACTATTTGTGACGCTATTTAGTGAAGCATCAGTCACACTGCGATTTGGGACAAGGGTAGAAATTTGCCGCCCCCAACAAATCCATCCATCCATCCATCCATCCATCAATCCATCCAACATCCCTTTTCTGCCGCTTTTCCAAGGTCGAGAGTGAGGACAGGGTTGTTCTCCTAACACCCTTTGCACCCTTCGACCAGCCTCGGCCATTGTAAGGCCCTGATTGAGGATATGCTCCACAGCAGTGGCCCTCATTTCATCAGGACCGTGCCTCCCTTCTCTGCCTCTTCTTCTGTTTCGCCTCCCTACACTTCCACCATGCAGCCTGACTCCCTCACTCCTCTTCTTCTTACCCGCTGTTCACCCTGTTCATTTCCTCGCTGTTCTTCCATTGTCAGCTTATAACACTGTTTTGCTCTGTCAATATATGCTTGCCAACTGAAGGTTTATGAGATGCACCTCTGAGCTATTTTAGAGAACTGGTTTATCATTGGTCGAGCTAATCTTCAGACATTCCGCTCTATTGGTGAAAGTCAAGTTTCAAATGAGAGAAACTCATCAATTCAGAACACATTTATATATAAAAAATACAGTAATAGCAGTGTATAGAGGATATTGTTGATAGATTATGACAACCGGTTCAACCATTTTGCATGTAATGACTTATGGAATGACCTAATGTCTAGATGTTTTGAGGTATTCAACAGAGAAGTAGTATAATACATTTCGATCAGCATGGCATGTAGGAAACAGCAAACAATTGTACAGTACTGTGCAAAAGTCTTAGGCTGTCAAAGACATATGCAAATTTCGAGTAACACAACAAAAAACAAACAGGAATATCTTCTGTTCTCCCATAAGTTACTGATATCTTGCTTGATGGCTAGATGAACACCACTTCAGATCCCAAACCTCTCCTCTGGGGCACCTCTGCCATTCCATGTGTTCATTAAATTTCACCACCAGTTCACTTA
>JAODKM010000118.1:9863485-9875096 GCA_026780845.1 Petrocephalus sullivani | reverse complement strand
TGTATATGAGTATGAGAATATATATGTGTGTGTCACTTTCTATGTATATGAGTGTGACAATATATATATGTGTTTGCATCCCGTTCTATGTATATGAATGTAAGAATGTATATATATGTTTGCGTCCCGTTCTATGTATATGAGTATGAGAATATATATGTGTGTGTCACTTTCTATGTATATGAGTGTGACAATATATATATGTGTTTGCGTCCCGTTCTATGTATATGAGTGTAAGAATGTATATGTGTGTGTCAATATCTATGTATATAACTGTCTTTGCTTCCTGTGGGCAGTACGGTGTGACATAAATTGCACCCTCCACTCTTGTGCCTCAATTATTCTCTTTCCCGGCAGTTGGAATACCACCAGCAGCTACCAGTCAAAGTATATGCTTTCCAGTATGCAGCCTTTTGCCCACACTTACATACATTCCCTCACTCATATTCCCACATGCTCGTACACATGTCTCATGTTATGTATACATATGTATGTATATATGTGCATGACCATATGTATGTATGTGCAAGTGAAGTATTCAGTTTGGCCATAAACAGCATCTCATAATAATCCCCATTTTTCTCTCTGTTATTTCCCTTGTAAATCTTCTTCATTTTGTGTCATCAGCATATCGGACGTCTTTTGTCTGTTGTCCGTCAGTTGTCTTCTTCCAGCCAAGCTTGTACCTTTATATTGCAGGGTGAGAACATGCAACCATGTCTTTTTTGCATATAGGTTGATGTAGGAAGAAGAATGCATTGTCTCCTTTGCCAATCTGCAACCGGTCGGCTTCTTCATTTTTCACTGGTGTAGTAGTTTGCCGTAAGAATTGTGAGGCGCTGATCCTGGCGGGGTGTTGATGCGCTTGTGGTAGACATCTTCTGCGTCTTCCTTACATCTTTATTTGTTCTGTCAGTCATTATTTTCCCATTCGATACGTCCTCAAGGTTGGAATTTCTTCAGCCCATGTTTCTCCATGTTTGTTTTCCTCTTGGCCTTTCAGATGTTATCATGCTGCTCTTTGTCTTTCCGGTAGCTTTCTGAGATTTGCGATTCAGTGCTTTCAAGGTGTCTTTCCCACTGGGTCTTCAGTCAGCCAGTGTCTTTGCTTCTTTGATTTTTTTTTCTCACATTCCCCTTCAATGACTTCGTTGAATTTCTTTCACAGGTCGTCTGGTTCTCTATCAAGCTTCAGTCAGTTTCTGATGTTTTTCTTGAAAACAATAGGGAAATTCTTCCGTTTATTTATTGGAAGTGAGCTGGCCTTGTACTCCTTTTCAGGTCCACTTGGAGCTTACATATAGTTCCTGATCTATTCTGCAGTCTGCTTTAGGCTGTCTTTGGTATCTGAATTGCGAACTGATTTCTGTGCATGATATCATGTGTAAATCCGGAAGCTGATTAGTTATTCTGCAGATTGTTTCCTAATCCATAGAATTGTTTTCCTCTTTCCAGTTTTGGCATTTATGTCTCCAATCCAGAAGTGTATCTTACTTGCATGTACTGTCAATTTCAGCCCAAAGCTGAACCTAAAACTTTTCTATTTCTTCTTTGTCCACATCAGTTGATGTGTCCCTAACCTGAATAACTGTCATATTGAACTGATATCTGTTAGTAGTTCCCAGCATCACATGGGACCCGAGGGGTCCATCTTCCAGCATATTGACATTTTTCTGGTGCATCCTTCCTGAAGGTTTTCTTGGAAAGGTAAGGAAAGTTTTTACCGTTGCTTTCTGCACAGTTTAAAACAGTTTTCAGCTGTTGCCGCCTATAATCCTCCGTAGACACTGTACTATAATGGATTAAAAACTCCTGGCAACACAGCTTTTAAATTCCTTTAATCATTCAAGCCTTCGCACCCGAATGAGGCACCATCCCATGGCCAGGTGTGAAGGTTAACTTAGAAATCTTCAGTGTGCGCAAAATAGATAAAACATGACAGTAATTACATCTAATCTTTATTCACATGCCAGTTTTTCTCTCTTCTATAGTAATTCTGTTTAAAGATGCACAAATCTTACATTGCAAACAAAACAGCAATAACTCAAAGCAGAAATTCCAGCAGGACCTTTTTAGCAGAAGAATTTTGAACTGTTGTATTGGTCCATATTAGCATGCAGGTAATGGCCTTATATGCTGGTGAACAGCATACGACTCGTTATACCTACAGATGAACAGTGCTACTCATGTCCACAGGAATTCACTACGAATGCAAAGACCTCTATCAAATTTGGAGGTTAGGACGTTCATTATTATTTATATTGTTTTTATTATAATTGATGTGTGAGCGTGAGAAAGATTCAGTCACAAGCTTGTCATTACTGTGCAGTAAAGTTTCATTTACAGTACAAGAAATATTCCAGGCCGTTTCTGTGTGCTGACCTGTAATGTTTTACATAAGCTTTCAGTTCCTGAGTTGTGTCTTCCACAGCACAGATGGGTGGACTGACAGTCTAAGTAGAGTCTTTGGCGTCATATTTCTACACCTAAACACAAGTTTAAGCTGCAAAAGTACCGAAGTACAAAGCAAAAGTACAAAGGGTAATCTGTTAAATCAAGAGAGCTTGCACTTTTCATTTTAAAGAAATGAATATGAACATGTTTTATGTACCAAAATAATTGTGATGGCTTGGCCAATACAATATGGCACAAAGAAGTCTTTTTTTTTTTGCAATTGATTATATTAGGAAGAATAATGTGAGGGTAGGACCTAGCAGACTGTTATAACTGTATTAGCATCTGTCAGGATTGGTCCGTGTCCCGTCTCATTCTGTCCTTCGTGTCCCTAAGTCAGAGGTGGTCAATCTTAGCTGTAAAGGGCCGGTGTGTCCGCAGGTTTTTAGGATAGCCTTTAGGGTTCGGGTTTATCTAATTTGGGAGTTGCAGGAAAACATGCATACCCAAGAGCCCTTTCTGGATAAGACTGAGCGCCCTTGCTGTCAGGGACCCGGCGGCGGCGTGACATGGTGCAAGCCTGAAAGGGACGACCCACCACGTGGCTCCGGTACAAAGGAAAGGCGTTTATTGGGGGCTGAACAAAACTGGGGAAAACTACAAAGAAAGCAGGCTGCAAGGGTTCCCAACAAAACCCAGAAAGGAAATGCTGATTAAATTAGCTAAGGAACCACAAATCTAGAAACTAAAGCGAGCAACTGCCATTCACAATACAGAATACACTACACACACAATGACCAACTGGAGAACAAACCAAAGTGAGCACTAAAATACACTGATGATGGGCACTAACAAGGATGGGCAGGTGCAGGACATCAGACAATTAAGCAATCGCGGAAGGAGCAAGACGAGGAGCGACAGACGAACATAGGCGAAGGAACTGAAAACTAATGAACACTGAACTAGGGAACCAAGAAGACACAAAACTAGGAAAGCACACTAACCAACACTAGAATAATACATGGAACAGCATAACCAAAAACACAAGGAGGGTAAACTTAGAATAAAAAAAACTCAAAAAGGAAAACGGAACCCTAGGGAACACAAAAAATACAAAACAAATTCGTTTGGCCACAAGTCAGTCTTGAACCCATGACCCAAGAAAATAGGGCTGTACGCTCAGCCCACTGAGCTATGTGGCAGCCTAGGGAACAAGCCGCCCCTGACACCCTGCCTTAAGTTCTCTGGTCTCCCCTGAGGACCAGTACATATTCCTTGTCTTGCTAGTGCATGTTGCTAGTGTTCCTAGTCTATTCCATGTCATGGTATTCTCCCAGTGTCTTAGGAAACCTTTCCACCACACCGTACTTTAGGTACGGTACTTCCGGCACTTTCGCTTTTCCATTGGCTCCCGGTACCAAACGTACCAGTACCACAAGTGGCAAACTAGGTGGGGTAGTTCTTTGGTACTTCGGTACTTTTGGGCGAAATTTGAAATGCTTTCATTGTCGATTGGTCATGCAAATAGCCCGATTCGGCGATACATCTGCTGTCTTGGGAAAAGTCACAAACTCAGAAAACAAAAATAAAGTAAAAAAAAATAACTGTGCTCTGGTCGGAAGAACAGATACAACAAGCTCAGGATGGCATAACAAGAAATTTAAAAAGTGTTTTATTTAATATACTAGGACTGCACAGTATTGTAGAATTTCCAGATATAGTGATATGTGTTGTGGCGGTGGTGGGCTGAACGACCCATAATCCAGGCTGCGAGTATGAAGCCCCTCAAAGGGGTGTTTATTCACAGACTGGGGAAAAACGGGACCGCAAGCCACAGGTAACATTGACAATTACCGACAGGGGGAACAGGACGCAGACTGACTAATATAGGGCAGGACATCAAGGAAGAAATGGAAGGCAGGTGTGCTGGGGTGGCAATGGGATTGAAACACAAGGTAAAGCTAAACCAGACTCAGGTGTGGGTAATTAAGCCCCGCCTGAGGGAAGCACAGGGGAAAGGACATGCAGGGCGGGGCTGAGCGTGACAGTATGATTTTGTTGTAATAAATATTGGGACTTCATAAAGCTAAAAATTTGTTAACGTACCCATCTAGTAGTGGTTTAAATGGCAAGGATGCCAATGATTATGCCAGTCTCAGAGAATGCATGCCGTGCTCATGCAAAACCAGAGGAGGTAAACTTAAGATTGATTTGAAAAACATTTATTGGATAATCTATAAAAGGAATAATTATTAAAATTGCAGTTTTTTCCCTATGTCAGAGTAAAAATATTTTAGGGAAACTTTAACCCTCTGCGCTATAATGTCTGTACAGAATTGAATCTATCTGACTAGCGATGTAAGAACTGCATGTGCATAACATGCGATGTTAGATTTAATATCCAGCATCATCCAGCTGTAAACTACAGTGATTTTTTTGATTCAGTGCAAAATACCCCACCTCACATTGTGCTTTTATGCAGCATTGGTACCAGTTTTTGCTCCATCCAAGAACTTGAGGTACTGTACTTTTGGTACTTTCTTTAATATACCCGGTGCAGTGGAAAAGCACACTTACATTGTAGTTCCCTGTTTGGCCAGCCAGTGTCGCTAGTTATCCCATCCTGCTCCTTGTGTTCTTATAGGTTTATCCCCAGTTACAGTCCCCATAGTTGCCTTGTGATTCTGCACTCAGGTTTGGTCCTTGTCCTTAATGTCTTTATTCTTAAGAATCCTATCTGTGCTCCAGTTGAATTTACCCTTGTGACTAGTTTGTATCTCCTTGTGTCTTAGTCCTTAGTCCTTGGATAATTATTAAGGACCCACACCTGTCCCTTGTCTAGGCCTTGTTACTTATGCATATATAGCCCTGTCTATTCCTTGTTCCCTTGGTGGCTATTGACTATTTAATGGTAGATGGTCTGTGTTGAAAATCCTGTTCTGTATCTCTGTAAGTATTTTGTGTTCCCTCATGTTTACTCCAAGTCCTTTTCAGTTTGTGAATTACTCTCCTGCCCTTGATTAAACCCATCAGGGTATCTAATTTCTAAGTGTTTGAAGTAAAGTTCCCTAAGCTTGAAGGCTGCATTGTGGGCCATTCAGGGCTGGACAGGACAGTGTTTCAGTTCATCTTCACTAAAGATTGCTCACGTTTTTATACTTTAAAGATTTTCTTTTCTCTTGAGTTCCTGCCCATGGCTGTGTGTATGAATCCTGCATGTTCTGTACTAGTTTCCTCCTGTTTATCCAGTTTCCTCCCACCATCCAAAAACATTTGGTTTAAATTATTTGATGTCTCCAAGTTGCCTGATGTATTTGTGAGTGCACTCCGCCAATTCAATGGCTTCACATCCATGGGGTCCCCTGTGCTTCTTGGGATAGGATGCCAGTGAATTGCTTCAGTCGAAAGTGCTATGCAGGAACAGGAGCCTTGTGATTGACTAGGCAGCTGGCTTTCCTCACTTTTAAAATTCGGGAGGCTCTGAAGTATTTTCCATCCCACAGATTAATATTTATACCACGCCAAGCATCCCTACCATCAATGCATCATCCCATTCACCGAAACAACACTGAAAAGTGTCAGTTGAGTTTATCATTGGATTTTTCAGTTTAAACTACAAAACCTATGGTCCATTGCATTTAGCATCTCAGGAATATTTCCTAAGCTGTGATTATAGTAATATAATAATTATCAGGATTTTGGAGCAGCTTATCAGGAGCTGTAAATACTCAACAAATTTTTTTTGTCACCCAATTCTGAATTCATTACATAAAAAAAAATGGAAAATTAGCAGCAATAATCAAAGTTCTATACCTATTCACTATGATTATGGTTATGGTGCGGCATGACAGGAAGGATGCAGCTCCAATAGATCAGCGTTTATTTAACAAAGCACCGAAATGGAGAATCAGGATGTAAAGGAACCAGAGGGGGTAAAAACAATACTGATAAAACAGAAATGAATGCAGAAAGCAATACAGGGAACCACAATACTAAAGGCAGGGAGAAACACAGGAAAACTATAGTAACAGGGAGTAACTAGCATGACTACAACAAACAAATGCACAACACAGAGAAACTGCCACAATGAACCATCAAGGAACAGAATAAGAACAGGCACTAGGATAACCGAATGAACAGGGAACACGGAGCAAAACAAGGAAGTGTAACTGACATACCAATATAAATGTTAAAGTGGGAGAACACAAAACCGATGAACATTAAATTTGTAGTTGAGACTGGCCTCAGTCCAAAGGGGAGGTGGGAACAGTGGCTGACCACTTAGCCTGTAAAGCCACATGGCGGCCCAGGGAGTAGGCAATCACACCAGGGACTTAGGGCTATAAGACAGAGGAGGGAACAGGATGGCCAGTGACACCTGCTGGCCAAATGGGGACAAAGCACATGTCTCCATTTTTATTAGGTGTCGTGAAGTTAATGTAGGCTTCACTATAAATTTTTATTAGGTGTTGAAAAGTTTCTTACTTGGTTATCTATTTAATAATAACCAGCCATCTTTTGAATGAAAGTTGCATTTATATAGCAGATAGACCACACACCACACTATAAAGCACTTTACAGAAGCAATGGGGAGCCACTTCAACCACCACCACTGTGTAGCCCCCACCTGGATGATGGGACAGCAGCCATTCTGTGGCAATACGCTCACCACACAGTAGGTACTGTAAGGTGGTGAAGGCGCAGAAGAGAATTCTCCGATTTGATATAGGGGATGATTAGGAGAACAGATATTATAGGGCCACAGTGGGCAATTTTAGCCAGGGCTCTAACCCTAGTCTTTAAGAGGATGCCCATGGGTCTTTTATGACCTCAGCAAGTTAAGAACTTCTCATCCAAAGGACAGCACAGGACACCCATCACTGCACTGGGATCTATATAAACCACAGGATGGGCTACACCAACAACTCTTCTAGAAGGACTCTAGCTGGTCTCCCATCCACGTATTGGCCAGGCCCAGAACAGCTTAGTTTCTGATGAATTACCTAGTCTGAACTGCAGGTGGTACGGCTGCTGGTCATCTCTCACAAAATACAGAAGGAATGAATGAATACAGAATAAAGAGGCCTCATTTTACTTAACTAAACTTTCTGGGAGCACAGGAAAATCAGGCTGCCATTTTAAGCGTAACCAGGAAGTCCCCGAACAATCATTTTAAAGATACTGTATTATACGCTTTCTGAGCAGACTTCCAACCAAGCTTACAACAAATATGCTGTCAACTTTTAAATGCTGGACCTGTATGCTGGTTCTGATTATGGTTCCTCAGTAGGAAGCTTTGTCTGCTCACATATCCAGGGTTGGGGGTTTGAATCCCATCTCGTCTGCACTGTTTGGGTAGTGTTTGCAGGTTTTTTTAGTTGTGTTGATTTCCTCCCATAGTCCACAGAGAGAGGCTGACTGATGTCTCTACACTGACAATTGTGTGTGGATGTGCTCTGTAATGGACTGGCATCCCTTCATGGGTGCACCCCAGTCATGTGTTTTATGTAGTCTGGGATAGGCTCCAGGCTCCCCGGCAGCCCAAATCAGGATAAGCAGTTAAAACATGGATGGATCGCCCTACACTATATTGCCAAAAGTATTGGGATGCCTGACTTCACACACACATGAACTTTATTGACATCCCATTCTTAATACATAGGCTTTAATATAGAGTTGGCCCGCCCTTTGCAGCTATAATAGCTTCATCTCTTCTGGGAATGCTTTCCACAAGGTATCGGAGTATGTATATGTGAATTTTTGACCATTCTTCCAGGAGTGCATTTGTGAGGTCAGGCACTGATGTTGGACGAGAAGGCCTGACTTCGCGGTCTCTGCTCTAATCCCAAAGGTGTTCTGTCTGGTTGAGGTCAGGGTTCTGCGCAGGCCAGTTCCTCCACACCAAACTTGCTTATCTATGTCTTCACGGACCTTGCTTTGTGCAGTGGTGTACAGTCATGCTGGAACAGGAAGAGGCCATCCCCAAACTGTTCTCTCGGACGGGAAGGACGTGACACATGATTCATCACTCCAGAGGACACGTCTCCACTGCTCTAGAGTCCAGTGGCGCTGTGCTTTACACCAGTGCATCCGAAGCTTTGCAATGCACTTGGTGATGTACAGGTAAGGCTTGGATGCAGCTACTCGGCCATGGAAACCCATTCCATAAAGCTCTCTATGCACTGTTCTTAAGCTAATCTTAAGGCCACATGAAGTTTGGAGGTCTGTAGCTATTGACTCTGCAGATAGTTGCCAACTTCTGCACACTGTGCGCCGCAACATGTGTTACTCCGCTCTGTGATTTTACGCGGCCTACCACTTTGTGCCTGAGTTTCTGTTGTTCCCAATTGCTTCCACTTTGTTATAATACCACTAACAGTTGACAGTGAAATATTTAGTAGCAAGGAAATTTCACAAATGGACTTATTGCACAGGTGGCATCCTATCACGGTACCACGCTTGAATTCACTGAGCTCCTGAGAGCGACCCATTCTTTCACTAATGTCTGTAGAAGTACTCTACATGCCTAGGTGCTTGATTTTATACATCTGTGGCCATGGAAGTGATCGGAACGCCTGAATTCAATGATTTGGAGGGGTGTCCCTATACTTTTGGCATTATGGTGTACTTAGGTTATTGGCCTTTTCTCAGGAGAACAAGAGAATAACCAGCAACCTAGTGATCACCAGACAAGGTTGTTAACTAGCACTTTGTGTCAGCTTTGCAGTGGTGTGTGGTTCTTCCTGAATGAGCCCCCTGGAGCTGGAACATTTGTAATGACTTGTCTGTCCTACCATCTTCAGATGCATCTTCAGCTCGGTGGCAGTGTGACAAACCCAACTACTACATGCAAAATGGAATTTACCATCCGAGAGCAAAGAAGTAAATGAGAACGACTGACCCCAAAATATCCTATTTAGAAAATGATATTAAGAATTTCTCACAGATAGAGGTGGTATCAAAGACCTCAAAAAGAGAATTCATATTTTTATGGATATCTGAAGGTTGGAGTGTAGATGGCGTGTTAGCAATAGTGATAAAAATGGAGCCTGGAGTTCACAGCAAAGCACCGACATATTCACAAGATGTATGACAGACGGTAACGAGGTGAATTCAGCACAGTTAAGTGCTTTAAACCTGATAGTTCAGACATGGTCCCTAAATAGCTTTTGTCTTCTTTGTATCCAGCTGTTTGGCTTTGAACATTCAGCAACTGAAGGCACTGCCCCCCCCCCCTGCCCCAGGGATAGCAGGCAGCTGAGGGCTCCATGGGGGGGCTGGCAGTGGCTACAGCTGAAATGACTGGCCTGTGGCATCCCACATGAACAGCAAGATCGGGAGGGGGGGGGTGTCTAATGGCATTGCCTATGCCTGATGCCTGACAGGAGAAGCCATTTGAGCATTTAAACATTCGCTCTCTCAGTATGAACTCAGCGTATCTGGCCTGAGTGTGTCGACATTAAGAGCAGCTAAGTCAGATTCACGATGTTCAATTGGTCATGTGTAACAGGTGCATTTGTATTTATACTAATTCAGAAACAACACTACAGATTAATTAAAGCATAAATAGACTAGGGATGATTGCAAATGCCCTAATCATGATGAGGAACACTTAAACATATTACTATTTCAGTAGTTCTGCTCATCTATTCTTGATGGGGAGAAGCTGTTTCTGAATGTGGTCTTCGGAATACTGATACTGCTGAGGCTTCTACCAGACTCTAGGCAGGAGATGGGCTCCTGCCTGGGTGGTTTGGCTCCAGTAATGTCCTCTCTGCTCTGCTGCAGTTGAGGTCGATGTATTGACAGTTAGTGCATGGCCATTTGGTCCCTATGATTATCTGGGCTGACCTCACTAATCTCTGTATGGCCTTCCTGTCCTGAGCCATGAAGGCTACCCACTGGCTAATGGCTACATACCAACCTACATGCCTACCTACCTATCTGCCTGCATAACAACCTACCTACCTATCTACCTGTTGACATACCTACCTGCCTACTGACCCACTGACCTACCTATGTGCCTGTTTACCTATCAAATTACCCACCAATTTGCCTACCTACCTACCAGCCTATTAACATACCTGCCTGCCTACCAACCTATACCTGTCTGCTTGCCTATCTACCAACCTACCTACTAACCACCAACCTACCTACCAAATTCTACCTCAAAATCTACCCACCTTCCTACCTGTCTCTACTCACTGTCATCTGCTTACTTACATACCTACCAGTCTGTCCCTATACATATTAAGCCTGCCTTTGTATATTTATATGGAAAGGATGCTTTATAAAATTCATTATGCTACTTCATGTTGAGACTTACAGACCAGACCTTACGATATGTGCAAATATGAGGATATCAGTATGAAGGTTTGAAAGCAAGAAGAGAAAGATTAGCATAAGGAAACAGTCATTATGGGAATTTTCAGCTCACTGTTTGCAAGGTGAAAGGTGAGGTCAGGTGCAGTGTCATTTGGGCCAGGAGGATGTAGACGGATCCCACCTTGGCTAAGGACACTGCGCTCTGATGTAGTGCAGGAGGGAAGTGTGCAGGCTAGATACATGTATCCATACCTCCGCACCCAGAGTGGGCTCTGGAGCCCGATGCTCTGAGTGGGGGTGCAAATGCAAAGCATCTGGAGAGAATGGTGCCAGGCCGAGGGCTGAGCTGCTGAAGTTTATCTTGTTGGAACAGGATGTTGTAGAGAGGAAGCCTCTGACTGCTGTTAGTGCATCTCACCCCAGCGAGGGAGGGTACAGCACAACTTCTGTTAGAAGAGGATCTGTCAGAAGAAGCTGTAATAGTATTAGTCCTGAAAGCAAAGTTTCTGATAGTAGAAGTTCTGATAGCAGAGTCCTAATTACAGAGGTTCTAATAGCAGACCTCCTGATCCTGCAGTTCTCATCGCAAATCTTCTGCTAGCAAAGGTTCTAATAGCAAAAATACAGACTGCAGAGGTGCAGGGGATATTCCGATAATGCTATAATAATAATAATAATAATAATAATATTGATAATAATAATACATAAAGGTTCTGATAGAAATTTTAACAGCAGAGGTGCTGATGACGGAAGCTCTAATAGCAGAGATTCTGATAGCAAAGGTTCTAATAGCGGATGTTCTGATAGTAGATGTACTGATAGCAGATGTTCTTATAGTAGGTTCTAATAGCAGAGGTTCTGGTAACGACCTTCATCGATGCACATGCTTATT
>JAODKM010000118.1:9843358-9861156 GCA_026780845.1 Petrocephalus sullivani | reverse complement strand
GGCCCCCTTCGACTTCCTTTTTTTTTTCTTTTTTTGCCTTGAGCCTTAAACCTTTTCCTGCCCCCCCCATAAGGGTGTCATGGTATTTGCCATTTGGGGGGGGGGGGGGGGGTTGACAGCTAACTTTTTTTGCTAACTTTTGGTCACTGCTGGCAGTTGCAGTGTGATAGAATCTACCTCAGCAAGTTAATCCTTTCTGACAATGAACTTATTTAAGATAAATCCCCCGAGGCAGGAGGTTTTGTGTGATGTTAATGCCAGTATAATATCTGCAAGCCTCCTTAATGTTTTGAAGTGCTCTCTCTAGTGGCCTAGTCTGGAATCTAAGGCCTGGGGGTCTGAGGATGGTAACCATAGAGACTGCATTTCTGTGACTTCCCCAGGTATTACAGCCATCAACCTGGACTCAATGGGGTACTGAGGGGGAGGTGTGAGATTCCTTATTTTTCTGTGGATTCACAGTGATTAATTTCCCAGTTTATGTTGAAGGCAGTCCTACTGTATATGTTGCCAGATCAGCCTCCTCACTCATGCCTTTCTGCAGTGGTCATGTGGCACAGCTGCTTCATGCGGCACAGCTGCTTCAGACTCTTAATACACAACTGGTTGGTTGAAACAAAATCCTGGTCTGGATTTTTACTCTTTGGACCTGGATTACCCACCTCTGTTTTTAACGCATCCAAATTTTTCTGACTCCTTAGCATCAGCTTTCCACCTTCTCCTATAAGAGTGGACATCAGTAACCATCACACTGGCTCTCGTTGGTGGGCTGCCTGCTGAGCTGTGCCACACAGAATCCATCCAGCCAGAAGCAGATGGACCTTCCACACAGCTCCTGCTCAGGCTGTCTGCTGCAGCCCTTCATATTAATATTTGCTGTAGGTGTGTTCTGTGCACAGCACTGCCACAGCAGGCTGCGTTAGCGGGCCCTGTTAGCCTCCTCACCTCCCCCCGGCTCCCCGGCAGAGCAGCCCGGGAGTCTTAATTAGCCTGCCGCTCGGCCCAGACCAGCCTGAGGAGGGCGCGGCGTCTGCTCTGTGCCCGGCTCGGCATGAAGGACCATCTGCTCATTTTGTTTACAGCGGGATCATGACCTGCAGGTGAGGAGACTCAGGAAAGTGATTGACAGGACTGTAATCCAGGCCCGTAGCCAGAAATATATTTTTTGGGGTGTTCCCCCATGGAAGATTTTGTCAACTGTGAGGCGGTAACTCAAATAAGTTTTGGGGGGGTTCAAACCCAAATTTTATTATGTATCTACATGCCTGCTATAATGGCACTGCTGGTTTCTGTCTCCATCGCTTGCCACGCTGACAGATAAGTTAGTGCCGCATAGTGGCTAATGGAATAATTTTTGTTCTTAACCCTGGTTTTAGGGCTGGTATACACATATATCCAAGGGGCAGTTTGTGGCTATGCAAGCCAGGACTGTCATCAAAAGTTTGCTGTGTGATTTCCCATGGTTAGCAGAGTGATTTCACCATTGGGTCTTTGAGCAAGGTCCTTAATCCCAATTGTTTCTGGGCCTGGCTGACCCTGCTCACTGATCCTCACTTGTACATCACAGGATCTGCTAAAATTAGTAAATGTAGATAAAAGCCCTGCCACTGTGCTTCTGATGAACTCCATGTGACCAGTCACTGTCCAAAGAGGAGAAAGATCTTCATCTGAAGATACCTATCAGGTCAGAGCACTCCGTGCTTCTGAAGGATACGTGAGAGGATGAGACCTCAGTACCCTGTGAGTCCAAAGGGGCGAAAGGTTCATGCTGCTCTGTCTTATTACTAGGAATCACCATGAGGCCCATATTCCTACTGTGTCTTGGACCATTTGGGTTCCAACACCCAACCGCTTTGTTTACTTTCTCATGAGTGTTTGATTAAAAGCCCCGGGCATCACCCTGGATGGACAGGCAGGTAGAATGCCAGCAGTGGAGGGTTGTATATTGTTTTCAGTTAAATTAGATCCATATGCTGCATGCTAGCTATACACACAGATAGCCACCTGCCTGTCCTCCTTGAGAGCCACCATAACCAATGTACATGATTTCATGTAACATCATAATTCACCTGAGCTGCCCTTTTCTGTCAGCTGCTTTTGTTGATTGGCAGGAGGGATGATGAGTTGCAAAATATAAATTTGAGTCAAGTCTGCAGTTTCTGAGTCTGAGTAGAATCTCCAGTCTTTGAATTGGAGCCCCAGTTAAGCCTCAAGTCTCTGCTTGCAACTTAACATTATTGGAGGGGCTTTTTCTTCTTCTTCGAACTACCTAATAACTAATTAGGGTTAATAGTGCAAGAACCATAATTACAACACCATTAAGTACAATGCTCAGATTCAAAATGAAGGAACAACACTAATCAGATGTTGGAAACATTGCCTCACTGAGTTTCAAAGGTGTATGGATAATGGCACCTTATGTACAGATTAAGGCTTTAAGCCAATAAATTACAAAACAGAAAGCATACCGAAGGGACTGAGTGAGTGCTCTGAGCACTTTGTCGACTTCCTTAACGGAAGCAAACGAAACTGCAAAATTAGCAATGACATAATATAGAAATGCTATTTCTTCACCTGACATTCTGTATATAGGCCTGTGTATGCCTGAGTAGTACAGGAACATTGAACAAAAACAAGTGCGTGTACTTTGTTTTTTAGATTGCAGATACAGCACTGCTTTTCTCAGAATATTCCCCTCACTCCCAGCTTTCAAATCTCAGCTCTCACCATCTTGTTCCTCCAGGACTTCAAGCTCGTTTCTCTCAACATCCTTTCCTGCATTATTGATCCATGTTCTTTGTGCTCTGCTAGCACTGTCTGCCCTGTTCGATCACTTACATCTACCATAATAGAATACATATGGTTTTAGGATCGATGCTCTGCCACCATTGAAGTTGCCTTTTTGTTAATGTGATAACTCTAAAAGTTTTTGATGGCTCTCTTTCAAACTTGGCAGACACATTCTATTGACAATCTGAAAGTGATCAAATTTTGAGACAGTTCACACCAACACTGAAGCTGTGTCACATAATGATAGCGAAGAAAGGGGCTGTTTCGACACTTCATCCTGTTAGTGTGATAATTTAAACATTGTTTGAAGGATTTTGCCCAAACTCTGCAGACATACTGTATGGGTAAACAAACTGGATCAAATCAAATTCTGAGACAAACTGCCCTAAAACTGAAGCAACACTGTTTAGTGGCAGCAAAGAGAAAAGCGAAAGCAGCTGACATTTGACTTTGTGAATGATATATAGAAGATATAAAGAAATTGTAGAAATGTAGAAGATATAAAGAAATTGTAGAAATGTAGAAGATATAAAGAAATTGTAGATGATGGGAGTTGTGGAAGGAGTAAGGATTAGATGGGGGGGTGCTGTCCAGGGAATACATTGTTGTGGTTCTCACAGCATCTTTCCTAGTTATTATTATTCTTGTCAGATATAAGCCAACAGTCCGTCTCACATAAATTAGATACAAACCAACAGCCTGTCTCACATCTGTGTTTGCAAGACCTCTGTGCTTGCAAACAAGGGTTTTGCCACTAAGTATTAAGTCTTTTTTTTTGTTAAAGGGTTCAAATACTTATTTCACTCAATAAAATGCAAAACAGTTTCTATCTTTTATTTAAAGTTATGTTTTCAATTTCCCTTTTGATGTGCTATCTGTCACTGTTAAAATAAACCTACCATTAAAATGATACTGTTCTGAGACTTTTCATTTCTTTGTCAATGGACAGACTTACAAAATCAGCGAGGGGTCAAATAATTATTTCCTCCACTGTAAGGTAAAAACTATAAGAAGTCAAATGTGGGGGAAAATGTATTTAACCCTTGTATAATAATTATATTCTTGGAATAGAATGTAAATACTTTTGTTAGGCTTTTAAACTTCATGTACTGGTAAAAGATTATTAATGCTGAACCGAGATTCATCGCTGAATCTGGTACGACGCCACTCATCATCAGTCTATGCCTTGCCGTCATGGCAACTCTCCAAATGCAGCCGTCTCTGCACTGGTGTTAACGACAGCCTACACTTGGGATGGTGAACCTGTAGTCCGGCTAATGCCAGTCATCAAGACACGGTACACGGGGTGTTGTAGAGAGTCCAGTATCTGTGTCTGAATGCCAGGCGCGGATGTCACGGGGTTCTGTAACACTGGCCGCACGACACGACGATCCTCCCTTGGTCAGGTCTGACTTGGGGACCCTCACCTTGTGTATTGGTGCCCACACGTGCCCATTCCAACATCAGGTGATTGGCGATACGACCACCCAGCCTCATACAGACCCATAATGCGACCCCTATCAAACTCCATCAAGTGCTGGTAATGCTGTCTAATGAGTCTACAAGGCATCCTCTGTGTCTGGTAACTATATGTGCCAGCTCCTTGCAAATCAAATCAGTTACATAGCCATCGCTAGTCTGCATGTGTACTAAATTACATCGAAATTGGGCCATTTATACATACATACTGTACGTATGTACAACATATGGTCCTTTCAGATGATGAAAAGTTGGAAATGCAACACTGAAAACAGGACTGTCAAGATTCAACTCGTCATTCAACTTGCCACAAAATTAGTACTGAAGCTATTTTCTTTGACAGAAAAAGCACCGGCTGTTACCATGCGTCCTTCCCATAAGAGAAACCTTTTCCATCCGAGTGAATATCACTGAGATGTTCTTACAAACTACGGCACTCGTACATTTATGTTCAAACTTACAGCAGAACTGGTGGTCTGTTCTACTCATAAACATTTTTTGATTCCCAGAATGATCAATGAAATTGCATTACAGTAACTGTCATTACAATAACTGTCATTACAGTGACTGCCCTTACAGCTCTGGAGCATGAGTATGCTGCTCTTTAGGGTGCAGACACAGCTGGAAAGACCACGTTCCCTGATTCTCGTCTCTCTGACTGACTGACAGGGGCAGCTATGCTGCCACATGCCTCCTACTTAGACCTCAGCTAGGGTGACCAGATAATCTGTGTCATCCCAGACGTTTTGAGCTACTTCAGGTTTTACAAACTACTTTAAACCCGGAAGGCTCCTGCATTTGGCTAAATAGTTCAATTCTTCTTGTGCTTTGTTTCCTTGATTGAAAGACTCATCCAGCCGTTTCGCGTTAACATCCGGGTCCTTTTAATTGAAATGGTAGTTTACAAATGCTGTCCTAGCTCAAAGTGTCTGGGATGACATGGGTTATCTGGTCACCCTACCTCAGCACTGCAGAAATCGCCCAACCATCAATTAGAGCAGAGCATCTTACCCAAGTCTCTGTCTTGCTCTCCTGGCTCAAGAAAATTGGGTCAATAGGTAACTAGAAATGATTAGAAGCATTTGATGAACAGACATAATTATCAAAACTGACACTTGTATGTGTTAATTAAGGGTATTATATTGAGGAAACTATGTACTGAATGGTGCTGTCACCTACAATGTACCACTTTGCTGATATCCATCTACCTACTGCTGAGCATAACAGCTACAGTCAAACTGGTCAGTAAACCACCCATCCGCCCATTTTCTGCCTATTTGTCCTATTCAGGGTTGAGAGGGTTGGCGGAACCTATAAGCACAAGGCAAAGGATAACCCCCAATGGGGCTCCAGCCCATCTCAGCTACCACTTACACCTACGGACAATTTGGTAGTTCCAATTCAGCACAGCGTAGGGGTGGGGCGGGGAGGGACAGGAGAACCCGGAGGAAACCCCACACCGACACCAAACATGCAAAGTCCACATACAGAGCCATGGCAGGGACTGCGGTGTGAGGCACCAGTGCTAACCACTGCGCCACTCCAGCCACTGAACTAGTATATTATGAATCATGACGTTTACCGGTTATGCAGTAATACCACTATCACAAAAGTACTGTCTAGCAATCCTCGGGGAAAGAAAAACTGCAAGCGCCATTCCCTGTGATTGGGTTTTACTAGATTATTTTCAGTTTTATCCTTATGCACAATCAGCTTGTATCTTCATTACAATAATAGCTTCTATTCTGGGATCCGGCTTTATAACTTTAAAAGCACAATAAGCTTCTTGAAGGCTTTAGACCATCTCATTGAAGACCATGGTGTGACACAGAGATCATTTCCCTGTTTGCATCCTTGAGCCCAACAAACCAACAAACCATCACGGCACCAACACTGATTGAGTTAAGTGCCCCCACCCCAACTGATACTGTAAAATACACATCTTGTTCAATATGAGTGTTTTACTGATGAGGAATATAAATGAAACTCTGTCTCATCCACCTTGTCTTATATAGCATGGTGTAACAAATTAAAAAAAAAATTGTTCCCAGGTAGTAAGTGTGTTTCATAATTGCTTATGCCTCAAAAGTCCAGAAAATTGCAACTATTCCCTGAAACATAGCATTTAAGACCAGGACACTGATATTTTGAAATCTGCCTGTTCTCTAGAACATTTCAGATAGATTATGTGGCACGCAAACTTTGAGCAACTTCTAGAATTTTCTAGAACTTTTCAGTCATATAAATAGTAGTATAAACACTGGAGCCTTAAGCCCATCTGTTCAGTTTATTCCAGCTGAAAGCAATTCCCCAAGAAGCTCACTAGAAAGTGGCTTGGATCATCTTTGTCGCATTGATTTGGGGCTTCCTGGCCAGGCACCAGGCCAAGAACTACTGCGGGGACTCTGGGGAAGACTGACAGCAAAATGGGCTGCCGGGTGTCCCTCAGAGTCCATCTTCATGAATGCAAGGAGAACGTGGGAGCATACTTGGAGGAACGAGACTTTGACCCAAGGGCAGTATAATGACAATAATATAATGATGGGAGAGTACATTGATTTGGGTACAGTGATTTGCAGTACAGTCGTCAATATATATAAAAAAAACTACTCCCTTCAAAATCTTTTGTGGTCATCATTGTATAACTTTAGTAGAAATTCATGTTAATTTTTGATTCATGTAATTTTTTTTCTGACTTCATGTGAACAGAAAAAACGCAAATGCAAGTTTTCTCATTGAAAATAGGTAGATTTCGAAATACCACAATCTTGGTCACAAGTGCAAAGTTTGTGGGGAGTAATACCCAATTTCTATACTTTTTAGGCATAAGCAGCTAGGAAACTGTCACACCCAGAGGAGTGGAGAACACTGGGAAATTTGACATAAAAGAATCACGCATCTATTGTATTGTTGCCAATGCACTCTATCAAGCGTGTAATCTCCTGTCTATCCCGTGTCGCCTCGATCCCGTCTGTTCCTGTCTTGCCTGCCCTGCCTGCCTTGCCTGGCCCTGCCTCACCTGCCTGGACTAACCCTCCCTGGTTGGTTCCTAACCCGATCCAGCCTGTTCGACCCTCTGCAATCTGTCCCGTGGATCATGGTTGAACTGACCTTCCCTGCTCGCGACCTTCTTGGCTTGTTCTCCTTTCTCTCGATGCTGGACCAGGGACTTTATTACTGTCTGCTCAGCCTCGGAAACAAACACCTCGGTCTCTCGCAAATGGGTCTCCTGTCCTTCCTGGCTCCTAGGTGCAGCAGAAATAACACTTACTACCCAGGAACAAAACTTGTGTTATACAGTGTGATTGCATCAGCATTATATTACTAAGTATTGGATCTGACCAGACCTGGTTCTGAAGCTTTTTCGACAGTTATCAAACTGTTTGTTTTCCTTTGATACTCAACAGTGTGTCTGTTTAAATCACTTTTTATTCATTCATATACTACATCTCATCCCTTAACCTTGGACTTTAACCCGCTTCATGAGAATATTCCAAATGGAACCGTTCCAAAAGACTACCTCACGTATCAGCGTTTGGACATCACTTGTGAAATGTTTTCAGAAATTTGCAGATTATTCATCTGGTTTGTTGTCCACTATGTTTCCGCAATTTTATACATATTCCTGTGTAAAGTTTGAAATTGATCATTATATAATTATTATGCAGCCTTTTATATGGGCTGAGGGTACTCTTTGTTATTGTAACATGTGTTGTGGTAATTTGTATTGTGTACAGCATATATGCTAGGCCTTCTGCATCTGTTACAATATAAAAATATAAAAATTCATTACAGCCTCGGATGGTTCAAATCCCCTAATCAGGCTTTTGCAGTACATTTCTTTTTCCTGATGGTGACACAAGCTGCTAATTAAAAAGGTCTTTGCTCTTTAAGCGTCTAAAGCCAAAAGATTTGACAAAACAAAATGAAGAATGAATTCAGAATGAAGTCCTTAGGCAGCAAACACGATCATTTTGGGTACGTTTACCGCACATATATTTGTCAAACATTTGAATAACAAAATGCTGCAGGTTCTTCCTGTGAAAATATACAAGGTGTGTGGTGTGATTTTTTTATTATTTAAATTTTAATAATTCAATATTTTCCACTCTGACATAAATAATGTAGGGAATCTGAGGGGCTTCAGATGAATTCTCAGTCTGTCCTATCCCCGTTATATTAACACATCTGACAGATAAACCGATAAATATACCTGCAGCATCACTTATTAATAAAGATTAAATGAGGATCATATCACATCCATCATAACTGTTCTGTAATGTGACATTTATATTTCATACAGGTATTCTTAGAAATGAACACTAATTCAATATTAATAATTCCAGTAATTTGCCTCTTGTAATTCATTTGCTTTAATTACCTCTCTTGCAATTTTTCACCCCAGGTTACCGAAGTAGTTTTCAATTTGATATCACTGTCTGACACATACACTGTCTGACTGGAGACAGAATATCGACAAGAAACTAGAATAAACTGGCCATTTCTGTTGCCCTAAAAATTGACCCAAGCACAGAGCTAACAAGTACTTCAGGTAATTAAACTCCACTGACCGTGTATAAGCTTAAGATTCTGTTTATTTAGATTATAGTCACCGGGATAGCTGAGGACCACACCATGGTGGGCTAATCCGCTTGTTAAGTCATGACATTTGAATCACATGACAATACTATTTGTACCAACCCATGTACAAGTGGTGTGCCTCAGTGTATTAATTGATCTGAAACCAAAAACACGAATGAATTGTCCTTGCACTGCTTTCCAGGTGATGAGAAAGAGAGGGTGAAGCGGCTGTGCAAACTAAACAGCCGGTTTTCTCTTTTTTTTCATGTTTAATATTAGGGGTGTAACAGAACAAAATTCACGGTTCAATACAAACCTCTGTTTTGGGTTCACAGCTCAGTGCGTTTAGGTAGAGAAGGGAAAACAGAATTTGTTCTAAGATTATTTATTATTAAAACCGCAAACACAGTTAGGAAAAGCTGTCAACCAAAGTCAATGTGCCTGTTGACATTTCAAAATAACGAGATGCTTATTTACATATTGTAATATATATATATATATATATATATATATATACATACAAATTAAATTAAAAAATAACATCATAATGAACTAAAGTCCATGGTCTCCACTGCTGTGTATGGTGTCCTATCTGTAGAATTCCACAAAGAGACGGTTTCCGTCTTGCTCCAATTGTTCACAGACTCAGACGTTATCTCAAATGAATTAGCATGTTAGATGTGTTTTCAGTAACATACTCAAGTTCTACAGAACACAGCTGAAGGAGTCTTAGATTTATCAGTCGATCTCTCTCCAGTGCTGGTGTAATTTATTGGGAAACCAAAATGTTCCCAAACCACTGGTTATGACTGGATGCAAACAGGATTAGCTGTAATGAACTCACAGCCACAATCAATATAATGTTTTTGTTATGGCAGGGCGAGGAGGACGGAGGACGGCGAGGCTCCAACAAAACGAGGTTTATTATGAAAAATAGAACACAAGGGGGGAAAAGCACTTGTTTTATTGTGGGTCAATAACAATACAGGGAAATAAGAACTAACTAAAAGTAACACAACTAGGCGACAGAGCAAAAGCAGGGAGCAAGACTAGGAAAAAACCACAGCTACAAGCACGCAGTAACACTACAAACTCCACCACTACAGCATACAGCATACATACACTCCATCACAAATGGAGTGAGGGCAAGCACTTAAATCTACAACTAAAGAGACACGGTGCAAGACAGGTGGGAACCATAACTCAATTAACCAATCACAAAAGGCATGGGACAACAAGCAACAGGTGAAATAAATCGCCATTACAGGTCCTGTTAAACTTTAACAAACAACTAACAACACTAGGAAAGACTAGCAATATAATTGCAAGCAGAACAGGGACACAGATAAATAATAGGAAACAGAAATCCAATAAATGTTAAATGACAGGTGAGGCTGTTCTCTGGTCTGCCTCAAACCTATGACCAGAGGGGTTGGGGCTGAAGGACTACGAGACGGAGGAGGGAAACAGGATGACTAGCGACACCTGCTGGCCAAATAGGGACACGACACATGGGACAGGGTCAGACGGGCACCAACCCTGTGATGGTATATGTTACCAGTTCCACCATTGTGGTTTGTTTGGCCCCAGATACAGTTTTATGTCACGTGTTACGTCAGACTTAACAAGCGGATTATCAAAGGCAGAGCCATTATGATGCTCTTCATGCACCAATATAGAAATGCCTAGATACTGCCTCATTCTGATCCTCTCTATCAAACTCTCTACATCCTCTGGAAGTCCCCTGACCAACCAAAGTATAGAAAGTTTACAACATATTTTCACCAGTAGAATCATGTTCTGCGATGGTATGGACAGATAGACAGCCTGTCCTAGGATTTATCACAAAATCACCATCAGACCGCCTAAAAAGCAGCGTTACTTACTCTGCGAGGTATATGTAACCTGGTGCCTTTTCTGTAAAACAGCTGTGCACAAACTAGTAACAAAAACGGAACTGTTTTTTTGACTGGGGTGACATCCATTTAATACATCTGGGGTTTGCAAGGTCACTGAAAGTGTGGGTTTGGGTACCACAGCGATAACAAGTAGCTGGAACATGCAAATGAAGAGGCTGAATTAGCAGATAAAAGTTGCGGCTTCCATTGATTAATGCAAACCACAGAAAATACTCTTAGGAATCCCGGGAGACTGAGACAGTCTGCTAGTGGCAAGAGCAGAGAGTCCACAAAGTGATGGTACCCCGTGAATTAGCATGCAAAGCCAGGCTTG
This sequence comes from Petrocephalus sullivani, assembly GCA_026780845.1. NCBI lineage: Eukaryota > Metazoa > Chordata > Actinopteri > Osteoglossiformes > Mormyridae > Petrocephalus > Petrocephalus sullivani. The sequence continues at coordinate 9,850,074 of JAODKM010000118.1, read as the reverse complement.
CCTCTTCCAGCATTAACTGAGCCTAATTAGATTTTCTGTCCAAGAAAAGAAACCTTTTGGAATAATTAATTCCAATTAATTGGGAAGTTCATTAAGTGCTGATGCAAACAGAGGGGTGGCAAAAATCAGAAATAATTAAAGAGAGTGTTAATCTCTGAGCTGTGCTGGGCTTGCAGGGCTGTGCTGAGCCTGCTCTGGCCACTGCTGCTGTAAGCGGATCTGCATGATAAACACAGGCGGCTGGCCTTGGAAGGGCCCTGCGGGTACAGCTGTAAGCAGGGTGGAGAAAGAGTATTGATTCTGTAGTGTGTGTCTATAATGTATATAACTGTCTAAAACAGGTGACTAAGATCCAGCCTCATGATAGCATACTGCTGGCAGCATAAATCGCAAACTCATCGCAATCTTCAACAGAAAAGCTTTGTAGTTTTCCGAGCTTTGACAACGTGGATCACGCTGTGGAATTCAACAGAATATGAATGTTGCTGTGTAATATTACAGAGGATGCACCGTCAGTCACATGGTGGCCCGGTCTGGGCCTCAGGACTAGCTGATCCTAGAAGAAGCCGCCATGACCACATGGAGGGGCTGCAGAGATGCTGATTCATAGCGTACTGGAAAGGTGCTGGAACACCATACTGGGCGTAAATAAGCCCAGCACATCCATCACAACGAAGGCTGAAAACAGTCTTTACACTGATATACCAAGGATAGAATAGAATAGAATAGAATAGAATAGCAATGTAGCTCAGATTGCCATGGATCCAGCAGCGATGAGGCCTGGTGTGAGCAGGAAAAACAAGGGTAACGAGCCACTTGTGGCTCAGGTACAAACAAAGGCGGTTTATCGGAGGCGGGACAGAACTGACGGACCACGACGGGTCAAAAGGAAACACTGATTAATTAACAAAGGAAACCACATAAATAAATCTAGGGAGCAGGACTAGGGAAACCAAACAAAACATATAATACAAAACAATCCTCACTCCTAACAACCACCTACTACTCACATACACAGTACAACGACTGGCTAACAGGCGGGACTAAGGCAGGCACTTAAATACACAGAACCAAAAGCACAAGGGAGGGAGAAACCGGAAACTCAAACGGGAAAAACCAAACAAAACAACAAATGAGGCTGGCTACAGGCCAGCCTAGAACCTGTGACCCAAGAGGTAACAGCCTGCACGCTCAGCCCACAGAGCCATGCAGCAGTCTGGGGGACAGGGGTAGCACACTAGGGCAGGTAACAAGGAGGGGATCAGGATAGCCAGCAACACCAGCTGGCCAAATGGGGAGAGACGCAAAGGACAGGGTCGGATGGGCACCGACCCTGACACAGATAAGCTCACCTTCTCATGGTCTGAGCTGTTCTGACTCACACAGAAGGGAGGCTGCACAATCACCCTCTTCTAAGCCACATCCCGCCTTCTCCTCTTCCAGCAGCTCCCAACAATCTTGGAGTGTTCTTTCTCAGTTCCATTGTCACAGACTTTGTCTGTGATTAGATACTACAGAGGTGAAAATTCAGCCTGCTCCACTCGACATGTGTCTTTCACATCCATGGACATGGTAATTCACCCTTCTGTATCCTTCTGTGCTTCAACTCGAGGAAGTTAACGGTCACTAAACAGGGTATTTTCAAACTAGCACTAGCCAATCTGTAGAACATAACAGACTAGCATCTACATGTTCAGTGGCCTGATGAATGAGAGGAGGGTAAAGAAACATGAGTTGACTTCAGTTGAAGCTGTTCTAATTAGTGACAATGTGTTTTAGTGCATACAGTGCATGTAGCAGTGTACTCCAGCACCCATGAAGAACACATGTAAGCACAAACCTAGTAAGCTGACCACAAGAGTCATTAGCCATATGTAAAGAAAATACAAGCAAGTGGATTACACAGAACAATGCTGCATGTTTTTGTATTTTCTGGGTAAAATCATTGCACAGTTACAACAGTGCAGAATACTGTAACTAACTAGGCAATAAGAAAAAACTGTTGGTAAAATAATGAATTAATAGCAGAAGATGATGTTGAAGATGATAGCTGAAGAGGTTTAATAGATATAGATATTGACAGACTTATTCACATTCTTCCTGGCAAAAGAGAGACCCTTAAATGTCAGGTGCAGATGTCAGGTCGGCTCAGAACAGCATTGGGACACTAGCAGCACAGACTCACATGCTATTTTTAGGCGGATTATATCTCAAAAGGGCCCCCAATAGACAGGGAGGGAAAATTAATACAAAGAAAGCGATCTCACAGTGACAATTGGTGATGGCAGCAGGTTCCAGCTGCTCCCTCGGTGTTGTCAGAGAGTCCTGCTCCTCCCCACCAGAGAGACTCTGGCTCCATTTCACACATCTGTGGGTGTGCCATTCCGCCACCCCTGGCGGGCCACCGGCTCTGCCGCGCCCCTTATTTTGATGTCCTCCATCACACATTCACCCCTTCCTCCACCGTGAGTTCCAAACTTGCCTGGACGACAGCAGTCACCCCGGAGGGGGGAATCAAAGGCTCAAAATACTCTGTCCGGGGGCTGCGAGGATTGAGAGAATGGGGCGGGGGAGGGGTGAACAGATGGTCTTTGAATATTCCTATGAAAAGTAGGGCTGTTGAGAAAGCATGGGCTGGAGGGATGATGGCGCCCGCACCTTATCCCAAGGTGGAGGGATGATGCCGCCCGCACATTATCCTAAGGTGGAGGGATGATGCCGCCCGCACCTTATCCCAAGGTGCAGGGATGATGCCGCCCGCACATTATCCCAAGGTGGAGGGATGATGCCGCCCGCACCTTATCCAAAGGTGGAGGGATGATGCCGCCTGCACCTTATCCCAAGGTGGAGGGACAGCAAAGAACAGTGAATGCAGTGAAGCTCTCTGCTCCTGTGTTAGTCTGCAGTGCCACTTGATTGGTGTGGAAGCCTCGGAACATGTGAGGCAGTCAGACCAAGCTTTTGGTTTCATTTCCTGAGAGGGATCCATGGCCAAGCAACCAATTTGTAAGGGCTTTTGGTAATTGATAATGACTGCAAAATTAATAAATGTTAAAGGATTAAATTAATCTTTCAGACGTTACAAAATGATATCATGTCAATATGACAACATTTAGTTGATGCACTTAGCATCCACGCATCTTCCACGCTGCTTGCACACGGTCATGGTACGACTGCGGCCTGACTGAGAAATAACAACACATGCTGGGTGAGATACCAGTCAGTGTGCATGCATCCCTAATGAGATACCAGTCAGTGTGCATGCATCCCTGATGAGATACCAGCCAGTGTGCACACCTACAAATACACGTGCACACATGGGGAAACATGGGGCGAGTGTGTGAATGACGGACTAAAATCTTTAGGCTTGAGTTTCGCCTAAGAGATAAATGGCTGGATGCGATGGCAGGAGTCAGCAGATTGTGTATGTGGACATTCTGTATTTGTCACAGGCCATAAGCCCTGCCATTGCTCAGTGAGCCTTCACTATCCTGCAGGAACCTCGCAGACTCAAGCCCCATGACCCGCAGTGTAATCGTATCACTACGGGGCCCTCATGCAAGGTCCGTAACACTGACTGCTGAAAGGATGCTGGCTGATGCCACACTCTCATTCTCGGACTTCACTTTGGAGTAAAGCAGCTGCTAATTAAGGTAATAAAAGCAGGCAATGAAGAGATTTTGATATGTATTAAAGTTACATCAGATTTTTTAAAAGGACAGATCTTGCAAAATTACATCTTGAAAATGAATTATATTGTAGCAGGATTTGTGTTGTTGGTTCTGTAAAATTAAAACAGACAAACTCTTTATTAAAAGCAAGGACTTTGCCTTTATTAATAGTGCACTGCCAGAGACACTGCCAGAGACACTGCCAGAGACAACTAGCAGCGGCACAGTCAGGCAAACCAAAGACTGACATGAGACTCGTACTCGGGGTAACGCTGACACAAACACATGCGCTGCCTGGTAAAATGCTGCATTCGTGCAACACTTATTAATGTAAAAGGCACAGACACACACATTAAATAACACAATCACATATACAAGAGGCACCGTGCAAGGCATGCCAGCAGCCTGCATAATCAGTCTTTGCCGACCAGCCCTGCTGAATCACAATATTTACATTTTGTATCTATCCATTTTAAGTCTGCTTCTCTTGGTGAGATTAATTACCAACTGATTTACATCTGAAGTCATTTAATATCTAAATGATAAAGCAATTAAGAGATATGCAGAGCAACTCAGCATACTTTCAAGAACTGCAGATCCCAGCAAACATAATAAACAAAGGCAAGCAGTCTTCATAACAGCATCCAGCATCATTTTCAGTGCAAGTAAGGCGGCTCTTTCGGGGCCTGAATTGGACCATTAAAAGCCAATTAATGCAGAAAGATCCATCTTTGTAAATTATGTGAGCTGCGCTGTACTGGGCTTTGAGGGGATTGACAATGATCACGGTGTAGAAAATAATTTTTAGGGTATTAATCTAAACCCCGTGATGAAATCAGGTGTGTTTCCTCTGTGCCTGCTGCCTTCCGCTTCACCTCACCCTGGAGCTGTCCATCCAGTCCGAGGCCCAAAGTCCTCCTGGCTCCCTGTTTCCAGCAGCGTTGGGGCTGTTGGTCTCAGGGGCCAGAAGTCCTGGCGTGATGGACGGATTGCCCAGGTCGAGGTGTTCAGCTGCAGGCCACTAAAAGGATTTCATTAGTGAGGACTGAGTCAGAGTCGTGACAGTGACAAACTGAGAAAATGTATGCAAAATGTCACATAACGATGCAGCCGTCACCCGGCTGCAGACTGATGCAGTCAGTCTGAATGCCATGAATATAGGACCAGATGAAGAGGAAATGTCTGTCTGGCATAAATAACGTTACAACTTTCGCAGTACGATGTACATATCGGAAGCTAAAATAATGTTACAGAGTGTCCGTACAGAGCCTATCGACTGTAGGCTCTACACTAGATTTAGTTTTATAACAAATGTAATTATTTAATATTTTACACCATATAATGGCCACAATGCAAAATAGAGTGTCATAAAAGTCTGTGCATAATTTCCAGTAGAGGAGGAATTTCATATCCTCAACGTGCACAATAGGATTTGTTAAAAGTGTGAGATGATTAATAAATGATTAATAAATGACTCTTATACAGGATCTAAGTGTTTGACAGCCCCATTGCACCCTTGTAAAGGCTTTCAATTTACACATGTTCAAAGAAATGGACAACCATAGACAAAAAAAAAACTAATTAAATCCCAATTTTCACCCACAGCCCCTGGTGTGACTCGTGGGATGGCCATAATCGTGTTAAGTCAGGCCCGGGCATCTGGGATGGGAAGCTCTGGGTCGTTGAATATGTGAGAGTCCCGTCCCCTGACAATAAAGTCGCTGAAGGTCTGCGAGCGCCCAGGCAACAAGGGTCCCAAGGCCTGCTCAGTCAGTGTTTCTCGGTGCTGTCACTGTCAGGAAGGGGCATTCGGATCAGAATCAGCACCGCTTCCCTTTTTAGCTGCAATCCCAGAAGAGCCTCATAAGACCCAGAGCCGCTTTAGTGGGGAACCACACATCCTGATACAAATGATCATTAGTCATTTTACACAGATTTGTCTAAAGTAACATACTGGTGAGGTTGTGCATCACAAACATACAGCTGTCATGGAACCAGCTTCGGTACAACTATGGATATGCCAGGTTTCCAGTGAGTGACCAGTGACAAGGGCAAGAACAAGATCTATGCAGCATGCTGCTGGAAACAACCATCAGGAGTTTAACACCAAGAGAAACTGAGGAAGGAACTGAGCGCAAAATACGAAACCAAGCACCCAGTATCTGCGGCTGGTTCCTACCGACACAAACCCAGAGGCTAACATTAGCAGCGTTACAGTAAACAAAAGCATGTAACATGGGACACATCATTCATTAGGTATGGGGATTCTGTCTTTGGATGGTCAGGAGGGGATTCCACCTTTGGGGGTCAGGGCCAGGGCTGGAATAGTTTATTAGGTATGGGGATTCCCTGTTTGAGGGGTCAGCGACAGGGCTGAAATAGCTTATTAGGTATGGGGATTCCCTCTTTGAGGGGTCAGGGCCAGGGCTGGAATAGTTTATTAGGTATGGGGATTCCCTCTTTTGGGGGTCAGGGCCAGGGCTGGAATAGTTTATTAGGCAAGGGGATTCCCTCTTTAATGAAATTGAGCAGTGGAAGATGATTGCAGGTTTCTGGATGGGTAACTAGCATCTGAGCTGAAGAAGTGATTGCAAGAAAAGTGAGGAATGGATGAAATATCAGAAACAATAACTCTGGTCACCTGACTGTGTGTTTACACAGTGTGACCTATATAATATAAGCTCTTTCCCCATATAAATGTGAAGCTCAATAGCAAATGCCCAAATGCATTGTGGGCAAAGCTCATAGAGACTGGCTGGGGATGCATAATGTCATCAAACCGTTCTGCTTCCTTTCATATGATCTTTCTTTGACAGCTTCTTGCTTTCTTGCCATCTGTTTTGTTTGTTTCTGCTCAGGTGAAAAATGGAGCTTCTGCTTCAAAACATTTTACTTTGGCTGCCTAATCAGCAGTGAGTACAGCTTTCCGCTGCCAGAACAGTCTAATCAGCAGTGAGTACAGCTTTCCGCTGCCAGAACAGCCTAATCAGCAGTGAGTACAGCTTTCCGCTGCCAGAACAACCTAATCAGCAGTGAGTACAGCTT
>JAODKM010000118.1:9794127-9809382 GCA_026780845.1 Petrocephalus sullivani | reverse complement strand
GATATGAAAACAGACATTGTATATTTATTTTGCTTATTGGTAATGTTCAGTTCAGTGGTGTTGTAATCATTGTGTCAGAAACAGAAGTTTAACAGCAAACAAATATCGGTCCGGAATATCGGTTATCGGACACACAAGCAAGCAAATAATTGGTATCGGTAATAAAAAATCAATATCGGTCGATCACTAGTATAAACAACAGCTAATGAAGCCGTGCACAGTATTTGATCTAGGATGGGCATCACCTTGCACTAAAGATTTTTAAGTCACCTTAATTTCTCAACTTGGTCTCTTGGGCTATGACATTTCTAAATGCACACACCAGTTCACTTTAACAAGCAATAATTTCATCATTACTCTAAAACACACTAACAAAGCCTTAGAACAGCCTGCATATCCATTTCTGTTGAAACAGCCACCTAAATCAAGAGCAGCCGTTCTTACAGCTGACAGCAGGAGCTCATCCAGCAATTGGCTGAAATGTCTGGGCAGGTTTGAAAAGCGTCACCATGGTGGAACTCGCCATGACAAGTCAACAGAAAAACGGGAACCTCACAGACATATACCACAATGGCAGCTCACAAAGCTTTTCCTTACCTGAGGATAGATTCTCAATCTTTGTGTGGCTCATCTGCAGGGACTCGTTTATCCAAGCAAGCATGTCATGGCGACTCAGGTTTTCACTGGTCACCGATGTCGAGTAGACATTCACAGCCATTTTCAGTCTGTCTTGAGGAGAAACACAAACAAACACAAATAAGAGCAAAACTATTTCTAACTAGGGCTGTCACTATCAACTACATTACTATTAGTGTAATCTACTGATTAAATTTGATGATTAATCAAGTAATCATTTATATAACATTCAGATTACAAAATAACACATTCAATCCCATGTGAATCTTGTAAAAATGAAGCGTCAAGGTCTGGGATATTAGACAATAACCAAGCAATGAGTGCTAGGTCTCGTCAAGGCAGGAAGTAAATGAGGGTTATCCTGCATTACTTAGTCCGGGGATGTCTTCTTTTAAAATGTCATGTACGTGCTATTTAATGTGAATTGCTCCCACAACTAAGATTTTTGCTCTCAGTTTTATTGAACCCTTATCCACAATGCTTGAGAAGGGATAGTTCCCCCTAGAAAAGTATATACATTATTTTCACCTAGATAAAATGGACAAAAGCAAAGCTCTCCTATGGGTAGCTGGAGGCCTACCTGTAGCTGGTAGTGAGTCCAGACATAGAATAGTAATACTTTATTCCTCCTTATGTTTAAAAATTCTTTGTTCGCCTATCCCATCTCACTCTCCGTGAGCCATATGCCACCAGACACATATACAGGTGAGAGCAAGCTAGGGCTTAAGGGCCTTGTGCAAGAGCCCAATGGTGGCATCAGTGTACTGGTCCCAGGAATCGAACCGGCAACTTTCCGATCACTGCCCCCAAACACATCACAAAAGACAAGATAATCAAGATAACAACCCTGCACCCTCCCACATACACAGTACACTTGGATGAAAACACAGCCATGGTCATATTATTTCCCCCCCACTATGGTCTCACTTAATCAGTAAGCATGTCCCTTCCGCCCTCGTTGGACTTGACGGCCTCCACGCAGTACAGGCTGCAATCAGCCACCGCGGCCACATTCTGAGGCTGCAGTGAAGAAGCAACACTTCAGACAGGAAGCTGACTCAAGGCAACTGAGGAAATCTTGCAACCGTTCAGCTGGTTCCCTCAGCTGGCCACTCAAGCCTCTGGCCATTTCCTCAAACTGCATGGAGGTTGCTGAGGACACTGGGTCAAACTCCCTGTGGTGTCCAACCCATATATGGCATGGGTGTTTTGTGGTATATAAGTTAAATACACGTTTTTCAAGATTCTGGGGGGTACTTTTGCCTCTTTCTGGGGTTATGGGTTTGGGCAGGGGGTTCATACACAGATCTGCAGTTTTTTCACCCCGATAACAACACTCGTTCACCGTTTCCCATTAGGCAGCAAGCCGTAGACAGCCCTTCTTGATGGCGAGTTAACTTTCCGCAGGCGGACAGAGTCAACCGAAAAGATAAGTCTCTCTGATTGTGAAAACGGACCTTAAATAATAATAATAATTAAAAAAACAGAACCGCATCAGAATCGTCTCCGTTTAAAGACAGTCTAAGACAGCCTGCTAACTTGCCAATTAACTGAAGCGTCACTTGGGTAATTTTACTAACAAGTGCCCTCTGTATACGAACCAAGTGGGGCGACCAGCTTCCTGAAGATGGCAACGAACGATTCACCATGAAGCGCCGCGTTGGAGCCGGTAGGAGAGCGAGTGCCGGGGGCGCGGCGCGCCCTCCCCAGCCGGCCGCGTCTGACTCGCAGTAAACAGCGAATGACTTTAACTTACATTATTTACAGGGCGGCGGCTTCGAGGGCGTCTCGGCGGCGCTGGAGCCCCGTGGGGAAGTGCACTCTGCGGCAGGACTGGGACGCTGCTCCGCGCGCGCTGCCGCCCGCTGTCACCGTGACCGCGCGCCTCCGAACGACGGCGCCACGTGACGCGCCCGTCCCTTTAAGCTGAGCCGGCGCGAGACCGGCCGGCCGCCGCACCGTGCGGTGATGAGCGCGAGCGCCGTGTGCGAAGCCGGGAGACTTTCTGCAAAGGAGGAAGTTCTTAATGGTTGTTAATGGTAAGGCCTATCTCGTTCGGACCAGAAATGCACTCTGTCATCCTATTTTGGACATTATGAAGAGATAGGCTACTTTTGGTCGAGTTGCAAGTCATTTGAGAGTAGTTTTTTTAAGACATTAAACTTTTTTTTTTTTTTTTAGTTTTTGATATCCAGATGACAGCAGATGACCCTTACTGTGGCTGTAGTTAGCGGCTGTTTGTGTTGTGTCCATCTCATCCAAGCTCACTTAGAGATACAGTCCTACCCGTCATTTGCCAGCAACCAGGTGCCAACACCATGGCAGATTCTGATGGACATTTGATCAAAGTGTGTGTGTGTGTGTGTTTTTTACTATGAACATGGTATTGAAAAACTTTGCCTACATAGTTTTTTTATTCCTCAGTCAAAATATTTGTTGATCTAAAATAGACATTGTGACTAGTAATAATTGGATTGTAGACATCTAAAAGTAGAATTGTTACTAGTAAGAATGTAATTTCAAATATCTAGAATTTGCATTTGAGATTTCTAAAATTGTATTGTTGCCCTCTCAAATGAAAACTGCAATACAGATAAATGGGAGAAGTGACTCCTGCTAAAATCACCCCGGTATTTGCAGCACCCATCCAATACACCCTCAACCAGCACATCTCATCCAGCTATTCAATATCTCATTGACTTTTTTTTAACTAAATTAAGTGAACTGATGGTGAAACTGAATAAACACATGGAATGGCTGAGGTGCCCCTGAAGAGAGGTTTGGGAACTGACACATTGCTCTCCAGCCATCCAGCTAGATATCAGTAACTTTTAGGAGAAATTCAAACTAGTTTGCATATGTTCTAATGCTAAATTGTGTTTTTGTTTGGTGCAAAAGTGCAGTACTCAGATAAATGTTAAAACTATTTTGACTGCCTAAGACTTTTGCACAGTACTGTATGTGAAATGGCAGTCTGTATTAGTAAGCATTACAAGGCAGCTATCTATTCCGCCTACTTATTTAATGTTAAAATGGCTTGCCTTACTAGATGCAGTCATTAGCAAAAGATGCCCAGAAGAATCGCTCTGATTCCAGGGGGTGTCTGCTCATCTTGCATCCGTCCTAAGAGGCTTTGCAGTTTCTCTGGGAGTACCGTTCTTCTCTCATTAATACTTATTAGCCAAATAGCTATATATCAGGTAACCCTTGTTTTACGTTTCTGTTTTTTGTACGTGTGAATTTTCTTGAGCACCAATCCACTAAATGAATGTTCATTGCTTATAGCCACAGATAATGCAGATGGAGCCAGACAGAAATCAAGGCCGTTTTGCCTTAATTTGGGATCTCCTCCATTTCCTCATTCTATATCAGCCACACCTGACAGCTTCAGCTTTAGCAGCGACTGGAGCGCAGTTTGAGCCCAGGACAGAGTAGGTGTGGTAGACATCCTTAGGGCATCACCATATGGCTATTCATAAAGAACTGCAGACCATGAGGACATTCATGAAAGACTCAGACACATGGACAATTATGCAATTCTATACCTAGTTTTTATTTAAACACATAGCACCCATCGATGTTTTACAGAACCAACAGAAATAAAACCACTACAACAACTGCTGTATTAATAAAAAAAAAACAAGAAAACCCACATGGCACAAGGGTATGCTTATGTTATAGGGTTCTGATCTCTGCATGACCTGAGACTATTCATATCGACAAATTCTGGTTTAACGTGGAATGGTAACAGCATACGTAGCACCATACAAGAGAAGCAAGTACATCTTGGGTCAGATCTAAGGCATAATTTTCACTTTTTCGGGCTGATTTTTGCTATCCTAAACATCAGAACCGTAGGTGTCATAAAATACATTGTAAAAATACATCTTCCATATTCGACAGCATTGAGCACAAGGCAGGCGACATAGTTCCTATGTAACTGCATGTCTTTAGAGGGGGAACAAAATGCACACAGAGCACAGGTGGGATTTGATAACACGGTGCTAGACGTTTGAGGTGGCAGCGCACTGCGCCACCACACTGTCTAGAAAGACCAAGGTTACATGTCCTTTCATTATATCTAATGGACACAAATGTGAATTGAACACAAATGTTACCAACAAAAGTAACAGATAAATCAAGTATCGCTGACCACTGACCCCTTGTTAAATCTATTTTAATGACCCCCTCCCCCACCCCCATACACACACTTAACGAGAAGGAAAAAAGTCCAGACCGACACAAATATATCATTTCATCCAGTTTAGGAAATACCTTTTGACATTTTAGTGCATCATTAAAAAACATGCATCACACATGACAGTGGTGGAGTCACATGGGCAAGTTCAGCACTCCTATCTATTATAAGCTTGATCAAACTAAATCTAGTAGTTCCACACTCACTACCGGATCCAAGGTAATGCCAGCCACCGAACTCATGTGCTTATCCACTGTCAGGCACTTATGTCTCATAGGAGCAGCTGTCACTCAGCTCGCCTATTGCCTGAATGGTGTCACGTGATTCAAACTAACATGATTTGTTAGTTTCCAACAAAAGAAACAAAGTTAACTGTCCCCCGCCCCCAAGACGACATGCTGATTTTCACATGATCAGTGTGAATATGAACAGCATAAAAAGGTTCTTTAGGTCAATATCATATAAATATCTAAATTAAAAAATTCTTATAAAATGTAATTAAAAGGAAACATTTTTACATTTGCAAATACCTCTTAAAGACAAGTTAAAAGACATTCTTTACAGTCAATTGTAATCAGATTTTTAAAAAATTCCATTCCAACTTTTTGTAGGATAACTTTGGTTTGAAGAGAATATTTCATGGCAATTTAATTCTTAGAATCGATCACAAATCATTGGTACGAAATCACCCACTATTGATATTATTTTTGTAGCGTACCAATGATTAATTTCTCCTATTTTCATTTTGGAGCTTAGTTCTTTCCTTGCCTTGTAATAATAATAATAACAATAACATAATAATAACAACAACAACAACAACAGCCCTTTGTAAGACAAACCGTACGAAAACCAAGTAAAAACCATACAAGGTTTAAAATTTAGGTAGTACAGAATTTGCCCTCACAAACTGATAAACTTTCAACAGACACTGACTCTGTAACAATAGGTCAGTGAGGTAGATATCACAGTGATTTTTAAAAATGATTTAAAAATAACTATAAAGAAAACTCATACCAGTCATTTAAAAATGCCAGAAACCAAATAAAACTGAAAACAAATGAGGTATTCTGTGTAGTTACAGTCTGTAAAATTGGTTTGCATATTGCATTTCATTGTTGTTTCTTGATATGTGTGATTATGGGCCCAAATTCACTCACAGGCAAAATAGTCCTTCAGTGGAGCAAAGAGGTGACGGATTACCGGGACGCTCCAGGACCGGCCCAGGACCTTCTGCCTCTGCCCTCGGCCCATGTTGTTCACGTCGGTGTAGTGTTTTGGAAAGCCAAAAATCCTGCAGGAGAGGACGGTCATGTTGGTATGTTCACGAATCAGGTGGACACTTACAGCCAGCCCTTTTACAGGTCTCCTTAGCCTTGCAGCGTGCCGCTGTCTCTGCAAACCTGACACAGAGACAGCAGCACAAGCACAGGCTCGGGCCTCACCTCTCTGCAGACCTGACACAGAGACAGCAGCACGAGCACAGGCTGGGGCCTCACCTCTCTGCAGACCTGACACAGAGACAGCAGCACAAGCACAGGCTGGGGCCTCACCTCTCTGCAGACCTGACACAGAGACTGCAGCACGAGCACAGGCTCGGGCCTCACCTCTCTGCAGACCTGACACAGAGACTGCAGCACGAGCACAGGCTGGGGCCTCACCTCTCTGCAGACCTGACACAGAGACTGCAGCACGAGCACAGGCTGGGGCCTCACCTCGCTGCAAACCTGACACAGAGACAGCAACACGAGCACAGGCTGGGGCCTCACCTCTCTGCAGACCTGACACAGAGACAGCAGCACGAGCACAGGCTCGGGCCTCACCTCTCTGCAGACCTGACACAGAGACTGCAGCACGAGCACAAGCTCGGGCCTCACCTCTCTGCAGACCTGACACAGAGACAGCAACATGAGCACAGGCTTGGGCCTCACCTCTCGATCTCGGTGCACCACAGGTAGTCTTCTTTGTCATTCATGGTCACTGGAAGCGGCCCCATCTTGCCCTGCCGTATGGAGTTGGACTTGGTTGTGATGGTACGCACTTTACTGTACTATTGAGGGAGAGGAGGAGGGCATGAGCATCTAACGTGGAGCAAGATCGAGACCACAAGAATGGCAGGCCCTGCTGTGGGGACCATAAGGCTGCCTCAGCTCCACTGGGTGTGATACAATGAAGCGCAATAAGTAAAGGCAACTAAACATACAAATTAGCGCAGCGCTGTATATCGTTTCCAGACTATACGATATACTGTACGCATGCGTGATAATCACATCTGATTGGTTGGCACTGCTTTCTGTATGTTGACACGACTAGCAGCAGCACCACCACCTTAATTGACACACTTGGTAGATAAAATACAGCCAAATCAAACTTATTTCCGGCAATTTCCTTTTTTGTTTTATAAATTTCGTAATGTTACTTGTGGAAATACTGAATCACATCATAATATGTGTAATGATGCAGCCCTAATACAAAAGTGTAATACGGGAAATGGATGTAATAAAAGGGCAGGTGGCGGCTATAACCTTGGCATTCCGTCCAATCTCCAGGCAGTCCTGCAGTTCAAGGCAGTCATTTACAGACGGGGCAATGGCTCTGTGGGGGCAGGAGATCATGTGACCACATGATGGGAAACAAGCTGTCTTTTCATTGCTGACATCATAACTGAGCCTCTAAGTTTATGAAATGCTACCCATCCACATCCAGTGTGCAGTGTCCATTGTGACATTCAAGAAACACCTCAAGGCCCATCTCTTCTGGGATACCACTATCACCAGCCATCCTTTCACTACCGTGTCTTGTATTTTGAACGTGTCCAGTAGAAACATAGTTCTCCTGGTGTTTGAATGCAGTAGGTTTTCTGATGTACTGTTCAGATCGTACTCCAAAGCCATCTTGCAGTACTTACTGATGCCTCTTTGAAAGCTCAACCTAGCAGAACCTAGTTTGCGCCTTGACAACTGTATTATCAGCTTGACAGTGTATTATGTTCCCCACTGCACATTTCTTTGGAGAAAAGCATTTACTAAATGACTAAAATTTTTTTCCCCACATAAAGAATAAACAATACTTCATTGTTTCATTTCCTCTATTGAAATATACAGATTTTATCATTTCTTCATATCTTATACAATAATATAATAGGTGTTTATTCGTAGTGCACAGCTGAAGTTCTCCAGTTCCATTTCCTGAACATCACTCTTCTGGAAGTAAGTTTATGGGCAAAACGTACCGATTCATGCCGGGCAGGTTTCCCCAGAAGTAGCGAGCTCTGTAGGCTGGGCTCACTTTCACAGCATCAATCAGAATTGGGTTACACTGCAGAGGATGCATGACATCAGGACACATGCGTTTACTTGATTTCAGTACAATGCATCTACTCGCCAGAAGGGCTACTACATTAACAACGTGATCAAGATCTCCTATTGGAGGTCCAGGAAGTGGAGCACTCCTTACCTCCAAAAAGCGGCAGATGTCAGCTTTGTCGTGCGATGCCATGGAAACCACGTTCTCAAAGAGCCAGAAGAAAGGACGATCGTCGTCCTCCCGGGGCTTCAAGAGGGTCAGCAGGCGGTAGTACTCAAAGAAAAGCCGCCCTGTGCCCTCTGTTGGGGGCAGCAAAGAAGCAGATTGCAGGGTGCCCTTAACTCAACATTGAACAATTCTGCACACAGTGTAGAACTATTAGGCAGGTGTGTATTTGTATCGTCTCTTTCGAACAATATTTTCAGTCCCAATAAATCTCCAATTAAGAACGAGCCGCTTAAAGTCAGAGCATGTTCAGTATTTAGTCTGAGAACTTTGTTTGGAGAAACACAGGAAAACAGATAGATGATTTATTATTACTATTACTGTTCAAATCAGGCAAAAAAGGACTTTGTAGAGAACAGAAAATAATAGTAATGTGCCAAAATAATCAAAACTGATAAATCCTCAAAATGTGATACACTCGAGTGTTTTGTGGCATACAGACAAAGAAGACGGAAGAAGCATGTGGAGAGAAGAAGACAGAAATGAGCTGCCTAAGCTGTGTGTCAAAGTAAAGGGGAGGCTTCCGGAAACCCGTTAGAATCAAGTGCCACCATTTTTTAAAACTGCAATCTGAATGGAATCTAAGTACTAGGTGCGGTGTGCCACATGACCTCCACTCAATAAGGCACACACGCTAATACAGTGGTTCCCAACCTTTTTTTGCCTGAGACCCCCTTTTCCCCCGGAAAATATTGTAAGGCCCCCCTCCACATTTAATGATATTATTGCTCATATAAGTTTGCAGTAAGGATGACAAAAAATGTTGTTTTCAAACAAACAAACAAACAGTGTGTTTATTACTATATCTAGAAATGTTTATGTACAAATGATAGCTTAATGTTAAAGCAAAACATCAGTAGGCCATTTGTAACTGAAAAACATAAGCCTTTGGCCTTTAAACTGGCCCTATTTGAAATTCAAAAACAAAAATATCAGTATTCACACTGGTGTATAAGGGAAAAAAACTAATATAGGCTATTACAATTTAATACTTGCATATTATTTGTTATGCTTTATCAAACAGTGCGAGGATTGCTGCTGGCAGTGAGTAATAATTTGGTCAATACGATATGCGTCTTTGACAGGGCAAGACGCATATCATCCTCAAGGCACTAACACGTCACGGAGGAGTGATGTGTCCATTCTCTATATGAGATAGTGTATAATTCTCTATGAGATAGATGGACCTACACTGCCTTCTGTTGGAGTAATCAGTGAGTGTGCATAATACAGAGACTTCTACATGAGAGCAGAGTGAAGGATATCCATACCGTATAATCCCTTGCGAGCAGGGTTGACACAGGAAAGATCGTTGCAGGGGGACCCACCAATCAGAAGATCAAACGGTCCCCATTCTGCGATCTAGATGAAATTAGGTAGATGCTGAGCTAAGAGATACTCACTCGATTTGTTACCTGATACAACAGCTGCATATGTGAGCCCTGGTCTTCTTAAGAACACAGGGCAAATCCAACAAAGCACAGCAATGTGGGACCAAGAGAAACCCAACCTCCTGGGCTAAGAAGCTGACGTACGTGCTTCCGGGTGATGGCTCGCACGTCGCTCACATGCTCGATCTTGCCCTCGTGCTTGATCATGCCCACAGCAAGGCAGTCCTCGCAGATCTCCGAGGCGACATAGCGCTCCACCTTGAAGCCCAGGTCTTTAAGCACCAGGTACCCTGGGAGAGCAGGCAGAAGCAGGAGTTGTACTCTATATCAGTCATTAGTATTGACTCTTTTTTGCCATGACAACTTCGTTTCTTTGAATAAAGCTAAAGGACTCGACACATTATTAGCTAGTAGGTACATGTCTAAAAGTGACAGAATGGCCTATACTACATTCTGGCAACACTAACCTGTTGCGATGCCGTCAAACAGGGAGAGGACCCTGAGGGGCCGCCGCTGGCTGGGGGGGATGGAAGGGTACACCCTGTGCGGCTCCTTTTTTGGGGGGGGGGGGGGGGGGGCGGCAAGAGGTAGTGTTACTGTTTTTTGCGGGGGGACAGAAAAAGACAGAGGCCTTACTGTTCACTGAGTTTTTTTCCCCCCAGATGCATAGCCGGTGCTCAGATACCCGGCGTCATGGCGACGGGCCGCTTACGAATTCCATGGCGCTGTTGTTGGCGAAGAACTCCTGCACGCGCACGCTCCAGTCGGGACGGCAGCTCAGCACGCCATGACGCCGCGGGGGCTGGCAGATGTAGCAGCTCCAGGGGTCCACCTCCATCAGCCGCTCAAACGTGTCTGTTGCCACCAGCGTGTTCAGGCAATCCTTACAGTAGCAGCTACACACATGGAGGTCACGTGTCATTCTTCTGTACGCCCCTTCTGTCCGTGTGTGTTTATTTCAGCACGTCTGACTTAATAGGCACACCATCCTTTCATTTTCCCGGCCTCCTGTCTGAACTCATTGATCTGTTAGCTTTGATCTCATCCATGCGCTGAATGTTCATTTTTTTTCATGATGGCACAGAAGAAACATGACAGAAACCGATTTTTATACTAAGCTGGCTGCTTAGTAGGTTTTAAGTTACATTCATTTCATCTTACAAAGAGCAAGTATGAATGTTTGCATCTGGCAGCGAAACCACAGTGACGGCTAACGAGGGGGGTCAGAGGTCAGAGGTCACTGACCGGCAGCAGTTGGAGTTACTGCACAGGATGACCTCCTGGCCGGCACAGCACACTGTGCAGTAGGACTGGTAGCCATCATCGTCGTAGCGGTAGAGAGTCTCTGAAAAGTTTTCCTGTAAGGAATGGCAGCAGAAAACTTTAAAAGCCATGATGAGAGAGAGCCGTAATACACTCCTCAAAGGATGCTAAAGTGGTGAGGTGACCAGCTCCAGGTCAAGTAAGCAGCCAATCAAATTACAACAGAATGGAGTTGCGGCCATATAAATCAAATGGGTATAACAGCATGGGAGGCAAAACAGCATCTATAAACATCTGCTCAGAGAAATGAGGAAACAATACAGAAATGATATAATACCTTGCATTTCAGGCACAGGCTTCCCTCAAACAGTGGGTGAAAAACCTCAATGTTTGGGTTTCCACATGACAGGCAGTAATCTGGGCAGAGGATAGAGGTGGTTTATTTTAAACCAACAACCAACTGAAGATTCTCTCAGCACTTACAATGAAAAAGCAGCTTCCATTTACCTTCAATGCTTTTTCTTTTCATTTTAACCTGAAGCACCATTTGATCTAAGGAACAAAAGAAACAGACTCTTTGTAAAATTGGCAACATAACAATGAAATAATCAGCAGTATTCCCTAAGTGCCAAGGCGAATACAGCCAGGGAGGGCTGGGCGGGGCTATCCTGTAGCCACACCTCTGCTGAAATCCTGGCCAATGGACAGCCGGCTCTTCTGCATGTTCTTCCTCTTAGCGGGAGGCTGGTAGTTTGAAATGCTTGAGACCTCACAAGGTTTCGTACTCCTGGGCAGATCTAAGGTGGACACAAGAAGGATGGAGAGAAACCACCTTAGAGAAATGGCTAATGCTGAAATTTAACCTTTTAAGCTTATCATTAACTGCTTTTAATTCAACAAATGGCATATGAATCAACATGAATTTGATTTTTTGATGTTTTTTGTTCATTTAAAAAAAAAAACCTTTGCGATAGAGTGACTTTTCTACAACGTGGGAAGCAAAAAAAAAAAAAGCTGCAATCTTTTCTTTAACTATTATAGCTACATGGGTCAGGTAGGGCTCATTGAAAAGCTCAAAAAAGAACACTTTCTCACTGGTGTTCGGAAATGAGTTTGAAAATGGAATGACCCATTCCCATACCATAAGAGGCTGGTGGAGGCCGGAACCCATGTGGTCCCAAGGGCTTAAAGCCATTGAAGGCCCAGTTTATCATCGCCTTCAGGTCTTCGTCCATGCTGGATGAAGGGAAGTCCTTGCCACTCCTCTCTGCAGCCAGCTGCATAGCCATAGACATATGGGTTAGCAGGTGTCTCTCACTGGGGAGGCAAGGCTACACAGCAGACCCATATTAGCCTGCTATATGCCAACACTATGTTTTCTTTTCATTCCCAGCTGGACAACAGAAGTAACAAATAGGGAGAGAACGAGAGGAACCTAGAAAGCATGAAAGAAACCTGAAGCACCAGAAACCAACAGAATAGAAACCAGGAGAGGAACCTCTGAACATGCGACAGAATCCTCAAGAGGGCGACATACATAGAGAGTGTGACAAAAACCTCAACAGTACGACTGAAATCTCAAGAGTGCTAGAGAAACCTTGAGAGCATGAGTCTCCAGCACTGTGCATTTAGAGGTAGTGGCAAAATGGTGAAGAAACCTCTCGGGGTAACAATACCTCAAGGACCTGGTAGATGGCATTCTCATAGCTAGGCAAGCTGGCAAAGGAGTTCTTGCAGAAACACTTGTCAAAGGCTGCAAAAGGCAGGAGCTTCTCTACATAGATCTGGAGGGAAAAATCAGCTCTGTAACTGCTGTGAAACTGACACAAGAATTTGGAATAGGCAGGGAAGAGGCCATTCACCCTTACCTCTGAAAACATGCCGTCCCCAAACCACTCCACCCGACGGACTGCGATTGGAATGGACTTGGATCTCCAACCCACCACAAGACCAGGCCACCAGGAGAAGCCTTTCACCTTGCCCCACACCAGCTCTCCTATACTGAAACCTTTTCCATCCTGCAAGGGGAGCCAGAGAGGAGTCAGAGGAAAATACCAAATTCCGTTTGCCTCTTAAGACGGTCTCTACATCCTTGTGCGCGGAGTGATTCATAAATAAGAATATCATCTGTAAATAACTGGATGATGACAATAATGGATAAGTGAGTTGGCCAGAAACCTTACCAAGTATGGGTAGGATTTCTTAAACCCTCTGGGGCTTGTGATTGACTTTCTTGATGTCTGCCGGTTAGGAGTTGATGTTTGGTTCCTCTTTAGCACATATAAGCAAAGGAAGATCCAACATTCATGTAAATATTATCAAATGTACACAGGAAAAAATATTTTTTGAAAGCAACAGCAAATCTATAACACTATTGGACAACCACTGGTTGCTATTTGGTGGCATGGTGGAAAACTAAAGGGAGAAACATGCCGATTTATACTTTGCTATCATCACATACAAGGAGAGGGCACTACCACATGCTAACAGGAAGTATGCAGACAGACTCCATCCCAATGCCCTCAGGACAATCAGAGGGCACCAACCAAATGGAGGCTTACATTCAGCTATGGATTTATAGTAATGAAATGGAATCTTCAAAATGTTGAACACCTTTTACAATAACCCCGAAAAGTGGTCAGGTGAATCAGGACCAGAAAGCCATATGCGACATATACCGATACGTGCACATAAACATACATCACTACAAACATCAGCCAAGACGTATTATGTAAAACATAAAATATTTTTCCCCATCCATCCATTTTTTGTTCCAACTTTTCACATTTAAATTTTCTTTTCTTTCTCTCATGTTTTTTAATTCAAATATTTCCACAAATACAAGAAAATATTTTGTTTTAAATTGCCTTATATCTGTTTTTCCTGGTTGTTCCACGGACGGGCTGTACTTTATACAAGTGTACATAAGCTTTCACATCCTGGGCTTTTCCTACAGATACATTACTTGACAAGATGCACCAAAATCGCTTGGTCTACACCAGGGATCTTCAAATCTGGACCTAGATTCCAAATCCAGGTCTTGTTTTAGTTCTTCCAGTTAGTTTGTTTAATAATTACTGATTCTGATTGGATGGAGGCTTCACACCCGGCTGAGAGGTAAAGGAAAGCTGGAAGAACAGCAGGGCTCGGCCCTTGAGGACCATGATTTGAATAGCTCTGGTCTACACTGTCTGCACATTTGCCACTGGTTCCCCAAGCGGTTGGCAAGCCTCGCAGTGCCTGCCAGGTGATAGCCAGAAAGATGGTACAAGCAAGAAACATCTCCCACAGGCTGTTTAGGCATGTTTTCGGAGTTAAGGGTGGCAGACGACTCGTGCTTGTACCATCTTTCTGGCTAGGAAGTCACAAATGCCCCAAATTTTACCCTGGGGGTGAGGGTTAGGGATCATGCCAGTTATTTCAGTTCACCATAACATTAAAGTAAGAAAAAAATATGTAGCCTATAATGGGAAATATTTTAGTTATTGTCAATTGTAGCATTATTTTTCATTCTACAGTCAGGCTCATAAAATACTGTGAAACAGGGGAATGTTCTGGAGTGGGGAGAGGTCAACTAAGACACCCCCCCCCAAGAAGGGCTGGGCAATATGGCAAAATATTCTATCCTGATTTTTTTTCATTTCAGTTGATATTGATAATTATCGCGATATAATTCAAGTCATTATTTCTTTATTTCAAGTCTCAATTTTTGCTTAAAATTCCCAGAGGATGCACCCAATACAGATTCGAGACATAAAAAAGCAACAAATTGAATGGACTGCAAACTAGGGCTGAACGATTTTAAGAAAATATTAAATTGCGATTTCTGACAGATATTGTGATTGTGATTTGATCTGTGTTTTTTTTACTCAGTTCAGTATCCACTATATGTAAATGTACATTAATCCAAAGGTAATGAAAATATATGAACTGAATCGAAAATGTATTTATTCTAACAAAAATGATATAGAACATACACATAATAAACCATAGAACAATTCTCTAGCAACCTGAACATGGTAACGTGATTGTATTTTTACTAGGGCTGTCAAAATTGACGAGTTAACGTGGATTAATCCAGCATCGTGATTAATCTGATTAAAAATATTAACGCATTTAACCCATTTGCAGTGAAGAATGACTCAAAATCCCTGAAATGCAACATTGAGGTAAGTTCAGGTAAGAAATAGTTGGCAACGCTGCATTTCAGGAATTTTGAGTCATTCTGCGCTGCAGATG
>JAODKM010000118.1:9783155-9794027 GCA_026780845.1 Petrocephalus sullivani | reverse complement strand
CTTTCGCTGGTACTTGTGACTAGTGACATGGTGTATTGCAATAGCAATAAAGGGTTTCTCATCATCATCATCATCATTACTCTGAATGCTGAACTCAGAAAAATCTAAGATCGGCTACAAGCAGTAACCCCACTTTAATTCCAGCCGGGTGTCCTGTTTCATTACAGAACAGTGAATACCGTGTGATTATAGGGCGCTGGAATGGGATCATCCGTAATGTGGATGGTGTCCTCCATACAGTTCAACTCTGAGGAGGCAAAAGAAAAAGGACCATCACAGCCAGGTCAGCACTAAGATGCCAAGATCAGCTTCAGACATTCTTCAAAAGTTAACAGTCTATTTCCATGTTCAGTTTTCCTGTGCATGCAAAATTTTCTCTAAATATCCATGTTTTAAAAAACATTTATTCCTTACCGTCGATCTTCTCCAGCAGGACGCTGCAGGGCTTCAGGTCAATTCCATCTATGAAGGAACTCATATTTTTCATTCTGCATTAATTTCATTCACAGAATCATGAAGTAAAATATCATACTTTACTAAAATATGAGCAGACTCACTTGTTCGACTAGGTTTCATTGCAAATACATTGTAGGATTCCCCATAAAAATTCTTTAGTCTTTGGTATACTTTTGAACTAAGGTTTTCACTATGGGATGAAAGTTTGCTCGGCATGGATCGGGACCTGCCTGGCGAGAGGCTCTTGATGGTCAGCTTCGCCTGGGCTTCCAGACTGGGGGATGCTGCGTTCTCCTCACTGGTCAGATCCATTATCTGAATGGAATCATGCTCATCATTCTCCACAATGTTCTTGTCAGGCAGGTGGGTACCTCCATTCCTAAAGGCCTGCACATACAGAAACACATATATGCAAATGCCTTGCATTTCTTGTCTGTGAAGTTGGTACAGACCAACCAAACAAGTCGGGAAGAAATGAAGTATAGGCTTGGGTGATATGTCAATATTATCGTGGCAATGTTGGCAGCCTTAACTAACGATATCAGCTTTCGCTTTGACATAATAACCGTCTAACACGGGTTACACCTGCACTGAAGAAAACAAAGGCGGCTGACCTGTTCATGAAGAAAAATACTAGATGGTTTTTTCACTTGTTCTCATCCCTTGCTGCTTGTAGTTAAAACAATCTTCATACATATACTAATTTTCCAGAGAATTATTCAAATCCGGACATTTTCTGGAATTTCCCTTCCATACATGTACGACACAGCTGAAGGTTTTCCGCATCAGAGACGTTTACAGCAACTAGAAATATTCTGGTCGGTAAGTGGGGTGGCGCTTGGGTAGAGCATGCAATATACTTCCATAATATACTGACATGAAACGGCTACATGTTCTTCCATTTTTGCACCAGCGGCATGATAGAAACATCATTAACTCGCTCACACTGAATTATCCAGAAAATCTCCTTCACACCTGAGGATCTATTGGAAATTATCTATACTTCGTATTAGCGGTCTAGCAGGATAAAGTCTGTTAAATGTCCGATACAACTGTTTCGGACATTTCTGTTCACATATACAGCCCCTCTCGATAATGCCTAGAAAAGTACCGGGTGACAGTGCATGTATGAAAGGGAAAGAGTGACATCAGCTAAATGGCCCGTTCTGGCCAAATGCTGCAATTTTTTGTTCTTAATTAGTGACACCGTTTTAAAGAAATATAGTGCTGAGGGGATTATCATATCCCAGCATGCTTGTGGGCAATGTGTACATAGCCTCTTGTTCTGTTGTTTTTGTTGTAAATAACTGCATTTCTAGATTGTGGAGCATATGTTACCAATGTCATATGTAAACCCTGTCTGATCCTTGTGTGTCCCTAGCTTTGTATAAATCCCCCACTGTGTGTGTAGCCAACAGTCTGGCATCCAACTTCCTTGAGTTTCCCCCATTGTAATTTGTTTGGGGGTATGTCTTGTTAAGAACTCAACAAAAGGGCTTGCTCTCCCCGCATGGAATTTTCTCATCTTTTTCATACGCCTTTGTTTGTCTACACAGCCTCACACTAATGTAAGCGATAATATCCAGGTGTCAATTTCAGGTCCAGAAAGTAAAATTCCAGACCGAGATTTTGTTTCAGCCAACTAGTTGAGCACTCTGTGACTGTGACTCTTTATGCTCAACTGTTTGGTTGAAACAAAATCCTGGTCTGGATTTTTACTTTCTGGACCTAAAATTGACACCTTTGATAATATTGTATATCGCAATATTATTAGAAGACATCATATCGGGTTTGAAAACTGAATATCGCCTAACCCTATAATAAGTAAGTATAAGTAAGTATAAATTATCTCAGAAAGTAAGGAGGAACTACATTTCACCAAAAGGGTCTCCAGTTCCATCATTTCACAACCAGTAAGAGGAGACAAAAGCATCTTTTGGCCTGGATTACAGTTTCTGCTTTGCACACCTGAGTGAAGACCACCTCCGCCTCTAGTGGTGGGCAGGGTAGCACAAGCAGGGTGAGGATCAGCTTCCGGAAAATGGACATCGGTGCCATGGTTTCCAACACACCACTCCAGTGCTGCTCCATGAAGGGGCTGAGGTCAGAGCTGGGTCTCTCGTCAACCTTTTGGTAGTCTAGGAGCTCCTTTTCAAGTTGTGCAGCCTGCTTCTCGGTATCACAAAGGCCCAGCCATGAAGCCAGGTCTACCACTACCTCTTTCTGAATGCTCAGACTCCCTATTGGACTAAGCAGCTGGGACATGTTCCTGAGTTTTTCATCAGCCAATGGCAGGCTCTTCAACACAGCTGCAGTAACAGCAGTGTAGAAAGAGATGATGGCTTCAGTGAAAGCTGACTGAGTCTCTTTTAGGGCTGCCTTATGTTCCTCGAGAAAGTTTTCCACAGCAGAGCCCACATTAAGCTCAGAAATTGGAAGGTGAGAATTCTCGCCATTTAGCAGGTTGATGTCCTTGTCTTTGAGGATCTTGACAACAGCATGGGAGCAGAGGAAGCTGGCCGCATATGATGGCAGTAGGTCACCGGCCTGCTGCAGTACATGAACCAAGTTTGTCTGGCCAGCAGTGCCTCTACCTCTCTTCTCCAGTTGTTCCTGAAAGGTACACAGAGGCTTCAGAGCATGGTTGAGGAACATGAATGTTGCCCTCAAACGAAGGTTCTGAAGGTATGTGCTAATCCGTCTGACTTGACTGTCCTTGAGGTCACGGGATTTGAAGTAGGAAATAAGGTCTGGCCACATACTGATCATCTTACGAATGATATCGCAGAAGACCAAACAGTAGCTGGTGACAGGATTTGTGAGAGAGAAAGACCCGATGTTGGCAAAGAGCTCCTTGAGATTGTCATTGGTGGTGGAGCAGGAGGAGTAGTGATCATGAAGATCCCCCACGAGCTCCTGCACCAAGCTGAACTGCTCCCCCACCACCACCCTACAGACTCTGTTAGCCAGGGAGTAAATGTCACATAAAGACACTGCATGGGGGTTTAACTCCCGGAGACGTAAACCAACTTCCTTTGCTGACTCAGGGTCACCAGTGATGTGGAAAGAGGAAAGGTTGCTGACGGGGATCTCAAACTTCTTCAGAGTGTGAACTAAGCTAGAAGCAAGGTCCTTTCCAGAAGGGAATACATCCAGGACTCGAATACAGTGCCTCCCCACCTTGGGGTCAAAATATCCTACAAGGACAACGCTGCCAGTCTCAACACCACCCAGGTCCACATCACAGTACAGGTATGCACAGTATGGAATCCTTTTGCAGATGGACAGAAGTTCCTGTGGGTACCTTTGTCCCAGAGCATACTTGGCTAAATGTTGTTCAGTTTTGTCTGTATTTGGAGATGGAGCTGGTGCCTCCTGCCCTACCCAGTGCTTCTCAATGAAGCTCAACAAGTGCTCACTGCAGGAGAAGGAGTCCTCCTGGCCCACAGGAGGCAGGCAGGGTGCAGGCTCATTCTTGGCATTCCTACGATGCCTCTTGCTCTGTAGGTGCCGCTTCAGGTCCAGGCTGCCACTGTGGATGACCATCAGGTTGAGGTTGCAGAGCTGGCAGTAGGCATGTGTATCTCCCAAAGTGCTGGGCCGTAGCCACTCGTAATCCTCCTGCCATTCATGCGAGAAGGTGTAGTACTTCTTCTGCAACTTGAAATCCCCATCAAGCCCGGAGTCCTGTTTATGTTTCTCCACTATTCAGACATAAATAAAATAAATGAACAAACAATAAATAGCTGATTTTTAGTAGATGGTGGGGAGTATTCCTACTGAGCACTGTTTATTTTTTGATGAACAGTAAAGCCTTGAGCTTTACAACATTAATATAAATATGTTTGTTGACATGTGCAGCAAGTGTTTTGCTTACAATTGGTAACGCTTTACATTAACTGCACCTTCACCTTTATGATGTGTTGGTAGAACATTCAGAGCACGTTCATAATGCATTCCCAAGACATTCATAAGCTGAATGTAAGAATACCATAACATCCCAACTTTAATAAACATCATGATTGTATAACCATATAATATTTGTTAATATATTATTTTACAGCTGTCATGTCTTGTTCATGTATTGCATGATGAAGATGCAGTTAAAGTAAAGCATTACCAAACTATGCCAAGCCACTGGCTTCCACCTTTAAAGCTTCATTTTTCTACTTTTCTGCAAACCATTACATGATGTCAGAAACAACAACCTGGGTACCACCACCATGTTTCTGACTGATAAAAATCCAAATAAAACAGCAATCAGGTGCAAATACAAATGCAGAAAACTGCAACAGATTACAACAGAAATAAGCTGAGTACAGAGTACCCGGTATGACACCTTACCAGTATGTTCTGTAGTGTCACTGGGCTTTGTCTTCTGAGGGGAGTCCGCAGCAGATTTCACAGGCAAAATGGCTTCTCCCTCACGAGCTTCTGCTGGGTTGTACGTCTGACCATGATAATGGTCTTCAAAGAAATTTCTGAACCATTTCAAAAAGGCCAAATTATCATGAAAATTTCCTTTAACTAAATTCGCCACCGGAATTAACTGAAAGGGAAAACACACACGGGTCAAAGAATTGTGGTCATCTTTGGAATCACACTGAAAAGACAAACAAGGAAAAAAAATAACCTTGTTGAGTCCTTTCTTCTTGAAGCTAGCTTGTAAAAGGTTATAGTTCTGTATAAATTCAACCTCCTCTTGTGCCTGGAAGTTGACCTTCTTCAAGTTCAACAAACCAGGGAACAGCCAGTCCATCAGCTGGCAGAAACAGGCACCTGGATGGCAAAACAAAGAGCAAGTCAACTAGATTATCCAAAGAAACACAGATGGAGCATAAGGATGTGATCTACATAAACGTCCCATACACCCAATTATAGTCAATAAGATAAGATAATCTCCAATGGCCAGGTGTACAAATAATGGCAAAAGGCAATAAATAGCATAATTTGAAATCAATTCTAGAATGTTATGTTTTTTTCTTGTTTCTTTACATAGCATACATAATTAGAAGATTTTTGACAGTTTGTTCTTCAATATCCTCAATTTAATTTCCATTCTTTTTTCCACAATGTACAAATAATTTTTGGCTACACTGTACATGCTGCTTATGAATGTTCTACGAATGCATTATGAAAGTGCACTGAATATTCTACAAATGCATTATAAAGGTGCAGTTAATGTAAAGCACTACCTAATATACTTCTCAAACCCATGACATTAAAAACTGGAAGCGATACCTGAACTGAGCTCCTCGATCTTGGTGAAGCTCGTTTGCAGGGATTCATTGAGCCAGTTCAGCAGATCACGGGAATTCCACTTATCAGACTGCATCTTTTTCAGGCTAATGTTTGCCACCTTTGCTACACAAAATACATGCATACAAACACAGACTGAAATAACCAAAAAAAACCTCTTAACAGTAAGGTCACCTCCAGCTCCTGTAGCACAATTTGCAGAAAGCCCTTTCCTGTGACCTGGAGTGACGTTATTTCTCCCCACATTTCTTTTCCAAATATATATTTCAGAAAAATGTGTTGAACAAAGTGTTTTAATATAAAATATGTGTTAATGACAAACACAAACCTTAGCAGACAGTAAATCTCATGACAGATCTCATAAATCTCTCTTGATGGAGACTCATCTACCAAGTAGGTGAGATGATTAGTTTAGCCCGGCCAAGCAGTGGCTTAATGTAGCACTGGCCCTGCACACCTCTGAGAATGAGACCACAGTCTTGGGAAGTTGGACGCAGAATGGTGTATGGTGATTATTTCTGTGATAAAATGTGATATTTCTGATGTAGCTTCATATATTATGGTGGAGGTAAAACACCTGAAACCATGCTGCTCCTTACACATAGAAAGGCATGTAAATGTGTGTGGTTATAACTACACAAGGTGAGGTGCACTCAGATATTAGAAGCACGTTACTGAATAACTGAATGCAAGGAAGGAAAAACAAACTGAATTGTGGGTGAACAAGAATAACTTGGTGTTAATATGCCTACATACAAACATGAAAAGGGCTTCCGTTTTATTCAAGTTAAAAATAAAAACATTATAAGACATGGACTGAATTAGATGGAGATTTAGTTTTTACTTAACCAAGTTATCAAAACTGTCAGCAGAAAGTAGCAGCAGCACTACACTGCAGGAATATTCCATCAATGTTGTCATGGTAACTTTTACATCACTCCCAAGGTGGCATAATTCCAGTGTTAGATGGAGTCTTAACTCGGTGACTTTTTCCTCCTACTGTCCCGGGACACTGAACGCAGAGCACTGTGGACAAACCTGCACTCGGCTGCTTCAAACTTTTACTTCAGCGAGTTATCCGCCTGGTTAACGTTATAACCCACCATATGTAGGCGCCACAAAGCGCCTCGGCGACATTAACGCGATCCTTTTTGTCACAGTGAAATCGCTATGATATTATTAACAATGAGCGCACTGGACCCCCACCTTTGCTTCAAACGGATAACACGTTAACGTTGCTCTCTACCATATAGGCAGATCTAACCCGTTGGGCTGCTTCCTTCCACTTACGCAACACACAGAGAAAGAGGAAAAATGCCGCGAAATTTCCGCGGATCCCCCCCCCCGCCTTGTGCCATATAAATGACCGGGATGCAAACGCCCTCGAATATAATGACATATATGTACTTTGCAATGTTTCGTGAAAAGATCCTCTGACAAGCTACATTTGCAAGCCCGCTATGCATTAGCTATACATAAACACTTTCAACATAGCCAGTCACATTTGTTTTAAATACTATTAAACAACCAATGGTAAAGGCCACTAAATACAATGAAATAAACTCTATATACAAAATATAATTTTAGATACTCAAATGGCCAGGGGACATACATGCTTTTTTTCGTTTCCATCCAAAATAAAATTGCTCTTTGTTTCACATTCTGAGTCTTTGTGTACGCCGTCTAACGATACTATTGGATTTCATAGATTACTGACCATACAAGCCACAAACCCGAGTTAGATCATTAAACTGACTTAACACAAGTATGTAAGTAAAATAGATTGGTGTAATTGGTACACTTTACCTTTAAAGCATTCATTAATTAAGAGCACGTACCTACGCCGTCCCTGCTCCGGGTATGTGCAGCAAGCCGGTCCCTTAAATAATGGCCTGCATGCACGCATCGCCAGACCCACGTGACTCCCACGCGACCCTCCGCCGTATCCCGTATAGCTACCCGATACTGCATTCTAATGTACTTCCAATACTTCGTTTCCCATGCACGTCACGTCCATAGTATAGTATAGTATAGTATAGTATATAAATATTAAAATGTTATTACATTATTTATCCACTCTCAATACGAATACATAACATCTTTGAATAAAATTCAACGGCTTTAAATTACGCTGGAGATGGTTGTAGTAATCGATACCGATTTTTTTGTTCAAACAAACAGAAAAAAGAAATGTCGAAGTAGTCTAACTTTATTCCTTGATATGGCGACCTGGCAATTTAAAATTATGTTTCTGTTCTCCGGAAATAAATCGTCATTGCAAGATTATTGCTTATTGTTCCACATCTACAGCGTTTGGCAGACGCCCTTAGCCAGAGCGACTTACACAAGGGCTTAAAGACTCCATTGGTGAATACTTTCTGATACTGTATGGTTCAGTAACGTCGAGGCTAAGTGATGTGTATTTGGTATTGCCACAATCAAAGCATGTATGTAATATGAATAATTTGTGACATAGGCCTATCGGACGCAGTGGTTTTCTCTTAAATGGGGATCATGCGATGGAAACCTTAACATGATGAAAAAAATCAAATATACATTAATTGTTACGGGACGACATATTAAGGCCCACTATATTGCCCAAATTAACCTTCTTGATATTCCATGTCCAGTGTCCATTAGAGTTACAAAAGGTTTTTCTCGTGGCTAACGTTTTTTTTTTTGCCACGAGAAGTTTCTCGTAAACAGTTCAACCTGAGTGGCCGTTCGTGTGTTAGCGTACGGTATTATACGGTATTATAACGTTCTTAATTCGGGCTTAACTTAAACCGTCTTAAAATACAATATTAATAAAATGATCCAACAAAACGTGCCCCAATGCGTAATGAATTTATATGAATTCCATATATAACTTATAACAACTATATAACAAATCGGTCTAGAATCCGTTCTTGGGTGCGCGCAAAATGGCAGTCAGCATTATTTTTGCGGTTTCTCAATATCACAAAATGGCGGTTGTAACACTGCTACCTCGGGCGTATCATATCTTTTATTGCTGAATTTACACTGCATTTTCTTTAAAAATGGGTTGTCTCCATCGATTGGTTGTTCGCATCAAATTCAAATGAAATGCCGGATGTCTTTGTCAGTACAAAGATGGTTAATAAACAAAGCTGTGTTAGACATACCGTATTGTTTTCATTAAGAGTTGTATTAATGAATTCGGCTGATGTATATGTGCCAAGTAATCCCATTTGATGTTCGATACATTCAAGTATATCCCTATTGTTAATTTACGGCAAAAGCAAACTACTTGCTATTTAATGTTAGACCCTTATACCCAAAGGAACTATCGTAGTTAACGATTCATATTGTTCGGTACTTATTGAGTTATAATTAGGGTTGCCACACGTCCCTTAAAATACGGAGTCGTCCCGTTTTTAATCAGTACGGGACGCAGTTTGTCCCGTATTTCCGAGTTGTGATGAACGCCGTCATCCCGTCCACAGTTTGTATGAAAATACTGTTGGATTGATTAGATTCATTTGCCTTATTTATAGTTAATAGGTCATGGCTGAGTTAACAATGTATTTCCATGAAGATTAATTTAATTTAAGTGTTATGCACCTTAAGTTTTAATATAAAGCAACTGATTTCGTATGACTGAAAAGTTGTATTTTAATGTAATGTAATTTTAATGTAATGTAAGTATTTTTATGTCCATTGGTAATAAAGTACTTCAGATATTAAATATGAATCGTAATACTTCCTTGAGACCATGGTTTAAGTTTTGATTTACCACCACTTGTGTGTCACTTGGCACATAGGCCAACATATAGGCCCCACTATGCTGGGTGTCCTTTATTTTTCTGCATGAAATGTGGCAGCCCTAATTATAATACTTAAGGACCGCTGCATTGTGAGTGGTAATATTTGTCTAGGCCAATATACTATTATGGTCAGTTTAAACTGTAACGCTTAACCAAGTGTTCATTGTACAAATACAAAAGCTGAAAACTTGATGAAAAGGTAAGAAGCAGAATAGTTTTTAAGGAACAGACTGAATGTTGCCAGATGAAAACACAGTTAACACAGGCATCCAAATTCACTTGTTTGATTTCAGGTGAAGAAGACTTGTTGAGGTCTTCCAGGTTGGTAGGAAATACAAGGATACACAAAGATGCAATAAAAACACAGATAATGGGAAAATGTGCTGATGTTTTTAAGAAACGGAATCAATTATTAACAAGTTTAAAAAATGCATTATGTAAAGGTCACCTGAGCAGCTGGGATGAAAGTTGGAAAGTCTTAATATGTGAGAAAGTGGCCTTGGATCAGCAACTGTAGACTGAGCCGTTAAACTGACAGTTACTTGGCTTTTATGTGATTCATCTTTGGATCAATACCCAGAGCTAATTTTCATTACTGACTAGCAGTTTGTTAGAATGTCCACTCACATAGAAATCAATCATGTTTTTGTCTGCATTGAAAACAGATTTCTTGTAATTTGACATTAAAATATTCTAACAATTTTAATGCATTTGATCTTCATATGTGCTTCAAATCAATTACTTTCAAAGAATATCTCCATATAAATGGCTGTAAAATACCAACTCTTTCTGTATTATTCAATGCATAGTCTAGTTATTTTCTTTGCATCTGTCAATTTCATTTAATCTCTAACACATGATTCAAAAGCCAAGATAGACTAGCATTCAAACATGATAGAGTAGGCTTCTGTGGCTTTATATATTTTAAACATAAAGATACAGAAATCCTACCCGTGTATAAAAATTGGTCAAATTCAAAGTGACTTTTGGCCTGCTGAGAGCATGAAATTTGCTCTGAATTATTGCAAATGAAAAAAAATGCCAATGAGACTCTTTGATATGCAAGTTAAAGATAACTTTGTTTAAACTATTATTTTAGATTCTGCACTATTAAGATACGTTTGAAAGCAAGTCACCTCATGTATATGCTGTGTTTTACCTAAATGCATTACATTTAAGTTGATTAAATTACTAAGACCAAAGTACACTGAATGCCAGTTAATTAGCAAGTTGACAACTTCTGATAATTGAACTTCTCAGCCATCTTCTAATCGGCATTAAGGTACAAATTAAAATAAGAACATAAGAACTATACAAACGAGAGGAGGCCATTCGGCCCATCAAGCTCGCTTGGGGAGAACTTAACTAA
>JAODKM010000118.1:9766757-9783055 GCA_026780845.1 Petrocephalus sullivani | reverse complement strand
TTAGTGTCTATATCATTTATGTAAATTAGGAACAATAGTGGTCCTAAAATTGAACCCTGCGGTACCCCACTATGAACTACCAACTTAAAATTCCATTTAGTCTTATATCTGGTTTAAGACAGTCTTTGACTTTTCCCCCTTAAACAAACATAGACATTTTTAGCTATGTCCCTGGATGCTCACATCGAGTTTAAGTCCTAACTTACAGGTCCATCAATGGACAGGTGCTCCTCTCCAACAAAAGGTTCTTTAAAACCTATATCCCGCCTCGTCCCCTTTGGTCAGCAATCCACTGCCGATTGGAGCTCCTTCCACCACCGGAGAAGTGTCAATCTAGATGGTTCTCCTGTGTGGTGAGCTGTTGAACCAATCCGGCCATCAGACTCTCTTTGTATCTTAAAGAAATGCCTCAAGACCCATCCGCTCCATGAATTCCTGTATTAACATGATGCCTCTCTAAGTTCTTTGGATGCTCTTATGTTGTACTTCTGGCCATTAAATAATCTCATTAGGTTCTTGCTTTGTTTGGAAGGCATTGTGTAGTTTTTGCTCCAGTACTCACACTGATGCAATCATTGAAAGCTCAGCCCAGATATACTTGTGCTTAGTCAACTCTTTGACAGCCATATGTTTGTAATGTGCTATTCTCCTTAATTGTATAATTGAATCTGACTATAGAAAAATACTGTTAATGTAATAATGTTTTAACTGCCCTGGGGCAGTCCTTTTAGCAATACAGTGAAGCCAGATTTTTGCCATGTTTGTTGTACATTTATAGATGCTGTTTGACTCTTCGAAGGGTTTTCAAAATCAAGAAAAAAAATATAAAATCAAGTACTTTAAGGGAGTTTGTTGAAGAATGACAACCTCCAGTTAGAAATTTACTTGGCAGTTACAACCTTTTCCATAAAGGCTCCAAATCATATACAGATGTACAGAAGTCTGGGCAGGTCATGCAAGCGCTAGGAAACTAAATCCTGGTGTGGACCAGGGCTATTGTCATTACCAAAACCTATAGCTACTAGAAAACATATGCAAAGAAAAAAAAGTAACTATTGTGATGGCTGCAGCGGGAGGAACGACCCATAACGCAAGCTTTGAACCCCGCAAAAGAGGCATTTATTACCAGGAATGGGGAAACAACGGGACTAAAAGGGGATGCAAGCCACATCGAGCATCAACCCAGCTCAAACAATAACTGACGAGGGGAACAGGACGCAGACAGACTAAATAGGGCAGGACATCAGGGAGGAAACAACAGGCTGGTGTGCTAGGCAAACAAGAGGATTGACACATCAGGCAAGCACAACGAGGCACAGGTGAGGCTAATCAAGCCCCGCCTGAGGGAACCACTGGGAGCCAGACACGTAGGGCGGGGCTGATCGCGACATAGCAGCCCCCCCCCCCCAAGGGCGCGTACTCCGGGCGCGGCAAAACCCCGGGAGGGGACCCAGGGGACCGGAGGACAGGACGGGAACATGGGGCCGGGACACCGGGCAGGATCAGGTACATAGGACACGGGCAGACAGTGGACGGCGAACTCCAGAGACGGACAACCTGGGGAAGACACAACGAGAGTGAGCACAACAGCAGTAACCCCACGAGAACGCAAACCAGACAAAACAGGGCAGGGACCCAGACAATGGGGATACCAACACCACCGGGGGAACAGAGACGCGGGTAGAACAAGGCCGGTGGTGGACGGTCATGACAGGACTGACAAGGGGAAGAGGAAGGGCAGGCAGGGAAGGACACCATACCCCAGATGGAGAACACAATCGACGAGGGACACGAACACCAAGGCACACTGGGACAGGGAACCCAAAAGGACAGACAGAACCGGGGAAAACAGAGGGGAGACGGGACAAAAGGGCAGAACGTGAGGCAGGAGCGGAGGAGAGAAGGCAAAGGCGGGAACTAGAGGTCTCGGAGCCTTGGGCGGCTGCTGTGGGAGCTGGTGTCTTCCGGGCTCAGGGGCCCCCCAGGGACTAGCAGTGAGGGGGCCCTGGCTGAAGACCCCTTCGGGGACCGTCTCACCAGACCCATAAGGCCAACGGGCACCCGGGCTGGAGGGCTGTGGAGCAGCTGCAGGACCATCAGGCTTAGTGGACCTCTCGGGAACCGTAGGGATGGTGGTCCTCGTGGGAGGTGCCAGGGCGCCGGACCTTGTGGGAGCTGCTGGGGTGTCAGGCCTCGTGAAAGCCGCAGGGGCCCTGGGTCTCGCGGGAGCTGCCGGGGTGCCAGACGCCTTGAGACCAGCCAGGTCCTCAGGCGCAGCGGAAACCGCCAGGACGGCGGACACCAGGGGAGCTGTAGGGACAGCAGACGCCTTGGGAACTGCAGGGACGGCAGGCATCGCCTCCGGGATGGCAGGACCAGAAAGCGTGGCCGGGACAGCAGGACCTGTGGGAGCCTCAGGGACCGCCGGCTTAGCGGGTGTGGTGACGAGATGAGGGTCCAGGAGCGGTGTTCTGGGGCCGAAGAAGGGTCCCGGAGCACCTGACTGCCCCCCTGGCAGTCTGCGTCTTCCAGACACCGGAGCTCCCGCAGGGCTAGTGACTCGGGGCTCGCTGGGCCTCGTGGCACCTGGGGCTGAGGACTGTGCCATGGTTCCTGGTCCCCCAGGATTGACAGGTCTTGCAGGAACGGCGGGTGCCGTGACGGCACCATCGTCCAGGCAGTTTTTTCCCCCTCCTGTAACGTCGGGTCCTCCACTAGCCTCCACCAAAGCCCCTGCAGGGTCCAAAATTTCTTCGTCCAGGCCGCCTGGTCGTGAGGAGGTCTTCCTGGCTCGGAGGGACCCCACGAAGACTTCTGCGGGCATCCGTGGCGACGGCAGAGAGGCGAGGTGTGGCACAGGGCTCCCGGCTTCCTCCGCTTCCCGGACCTTTCCCTCCAGCTCAGAGAGGCGACACTCGAGCTGCCGTGTCAGCTCCGCAGAGAAACCCGGGGCCGCAAAAGGGGCGTTTATTACCAGGAATGGGGAAACAACGGGACTGAAAGGGATGCAAGCCACATCGAACATCAACCCAGCTCAAACAATAACCGACGAGGGGAACAGGACACAGACAGACTAAATAGGGCAGGACATCAGGGAGGAAACACCAGGCTGGTGTGCTAGGCAAACAAGAGGATTGACACATCAGGCAAGCACAACGAGGCACAGGTGAGGCTAATCAAGCCCCGCCTGAGGGAACCACTGGGAGCCAGACACGTAGGGTGGGGCTGATCGCGACAACTATAACCAAACAAAAACTATAACAATTTTTTTGGAAACTAAAATGATGATGATGATGATGATGAAAACCCTTTATTGCTGTTGCAATACACCATGTCACTAGTCACAAGTACCAGCGAAATATTGGCCATCAACCCGACCATACATTAACACAAACATCACAGTATAGGGGGTAGACAGGTCGGGGAGACAGGGGATGGGGGAAGAAACAGAGAAAACAGAATTACATGGGGAAGAGGAGGAGGATAGAAAAAAACAGCCCCCAGACTGTACTCCAGTAGGGAGTACAATGTGGGAACAGAAAAAAACACCTCAGCAAGATAAGCACATAGTCACTACACATTACAACATAAAAAGTCATGACTTGCAACAGGGGAGGGAAACGGAGAGGTGGAAGTAGCCCAGCATAAACACACAGCCATCCGGTCCTGTGCAGCTACGAGGGCGAAACAAATGTCACATACCTCCTGTTACCATTTTTAATAAGCCTACTGTTTACAGTAAAAGGTCTTGTATATGGAAATGTGGGGACCGAGGCACATTCAGGTTGTATTATCCTTATAGTTGAATGTTGCTCTTGGAAAACAATCAATTGTTCACTAACCCCACTGCACACATTGCACCACCATACCCTACCTGTCTAGTGTACTTTGCCCGCATCACTGACTTCAATATTTGCACATATGCTTATAGGTCACGTGTCTTGTCCTGTCTTGTGTTTAACTTGCACTACTCGGGGAGCTGCTACCTCAGTCTCAGTGTACTGTCAGTTACAATGACATTATATATATATGAAAATTAACTAGATCTAAATTGGAATTCAAATAAAAATTTAAAATAATATAAATTAAAAAAAATTATTGAAATAATACTGGTGTGGATGTACTACTATTTTGGATGATCAAGGTAATAATGTCTGCACTGCTGGGCATATATTAAGGGCATGGATACATTGATAGAGGATGTAGGGGTCCCCAAATATATGAAATTTACCCAAAATTGGGTGAAGGTGCCAAAAGTGTAGTGCTCCGTAACACAGCATCCCCAAAATCTGAAATAGTTAAGTGAGCCTGGAAAGAATATACTAGCTGTATTACAGTTTTTCTGAATTTCTAAAACACTAAACCCCATTGTAAAAACTAAACTGTTAGATGGCAAAACTCCTTCATCTAATCAATCCCACAGTTGTCACAATCTTAAACACTGGTCATCTGGTTAGGACACAATTCACAAAGCACATTTAGCAGTGTGGTGCACTTGGGCCCAGAACGGTACACGATCACTAACACATCATTTACACACTACCACTCAAAATTGAACACACGTGTCCAATCAGTGATGTGTGGATCCCAATCAATAAACAGGATAAAAGCCGAGTCAAATGCAAGTGGCATGAGTGGATCCAACAATGGAGCTGTGCAATGGAAGAGGAAGAGAAGTACGTGTCAGTGGTGGTAGACAAGAAGAAGATTTGTAATTTCGAAGGGAATTTGAGCAACCGTCATAGATCATGTTCTGGTTCATGGCATGACTATGAGAAATTCCCTTCGAAATTTCAGAGAAGAAAACAGGTGAAAGTGTATTTGTCTCAGTCCCACTAAATCACGCCACCAAACTGTAGAAAGGGCAGAAGGAAAAATAATTTCCTCATCGTATTATATTTGACAACATTACATAGCATGTATACTCCTAACAAAATGGCCTTTTTTTTTAGTGGAAGAACATGCAGGTTCTCACAACAGCAGGAGACACTTATTGGTGATATGGTCCGTCAAAAAAATGCAATTCGACTATGTGAAATACAGCAGCGGATTATAGAAGGATTATAAAACATGCATTTTGAGTATGAGTCTGTCAGCAATTGACTGTGTCCTGCAACAATGAAACAAGCCTATCAGGTACCATTTGAGTGAAACTGTGAAAGACTGAAAGAGCAACAATATCAATTTGTGCAAGTAAGTAGACCTTTACAGTAAAGTCAGCACTAGCATTTATACTGAACTGTCTGGGAAGTAGCACATGTATACATCATACTGTGTCATTTACAGAACTAAATGTAGTCTGTTTTCACTGAGTACAGAGAATTTTTGTGCTGGACTCAATGGAGAGGCCCCATGAATACATCTTCATGGATGAAGCTGGATTCAGTCTGGAAAAAAGGAGAAGAAGAGGTCACAACATCGTTGCTCAATGTGCCATTATGGAAGTGCCTGGCCAGCGTGGTGGAAATGTGACCATCTGTGCTGCCATCAGCACCTATGAGGTTGTCCACCACCATGTTACTATTGGGCCATACAACACTGAACTCCTACTGACATTCCTGGATGGTCTGCGGGATGCTTTGTTAGGGTAGAGAGATCACGAGCAGGCAGAGCAGCCCAAGTACAGCATGCTTTCATTCGGGACAATGTGAGCTTTCAATGTGGTCCAAGAATATGTGACTGGTTTCACAATAATCAGCATTTTACTGTTGTGTTTCTTCCACTGTACTCTCCTTTTTTACAGTTTTTTTTGCTAAAACACCATGTCATGGACATTAAAGCTAGATGACCATATGCCTTACAGTTTTTTTTCAGTTGCTAACACACAAAAATCAAATGTAAAGCCCAATTTTAAAAACTGACACTCAAGGATCAAATTGTACCCTCATGTTAGCAAAATTCTAAACACATAATCTACCTTTGCACACAATTTGCAATTGAACATGACATCTTCTGCATCCCCCTACACACGTTTCTAAGTAAGAGACAGGAATCTGGCACAAAGTCACTTTTTTGCCATTGTTAAACACAGCCATTCAAACAACCACGCCAAAGGGCCAATTGGCCACTCACACATGCCACTTGGCCAAACACCTAATTGCTAATTAGTTACAGTTTTTTTCAATTGCTTAAGCACAATTTTGACAGCAGAGCTCAATACTTCAAATCACTAAACACAATTCACAAAATCACACACCCAAAGAGCATAACACCTCACCTATCCTGCAAAATGAAGCTCTGCATGCAAAACTATATAAACACTTATCAAAATCAAACTTTTGCCCCAAATACTAAACACTTCATTCACATCCCCAAATTTTGAACTAACCCACTAGACACTGCCATGTGTAATCTAAAACATGTTTGTCTAATTGTTTATGCTGAAAAGGCCACAAAGAGAAATTATTGCTGATAAATTCACAGACACAGGAGCAGAAACAAATGTGATTGAAACTTTTACTTCTCTTTTCAACAATAAACTAAGAAGGCATAGCACATTCAATGCAAATCAAAACTTCAGAGAGAAAAAACGAGGGAAAAAACCTGTAAATAATGTAGGCATGCATATTGAGCAAAAGCAGATGTGGGATAGTTAGTCATGTCTTCTAGCTGGGTGTGGCCACAGCACCTCATCTACATCACAGAATATGTCTTCCCTTGATAGACAGCGAAGAAAAAGGCGCCGGGAGTGTCTAATCCAGCCCTGGACAGCACAGACAACAATGTCCTCACATACCTCCTCCATTGCCTGAAGAAGGCTTTCACAGACATGTGGTTGACGGTCATAGACCTTCCACTGCCATGACGAGAAGAACTCTTCTATTGGGTTAAGAAATGGAGAGTATGGGGGAAGGTAAAGGATAGCAAACAGTGGATTGGCCACAAACCAATTTTGAACCGGGGCAGCATGATGAAAACTTACATTGTCCCTTACTACAACATATCTGTGCTGCCCATCATCAACCCCACGGTCTCCCCGAATCACTATGTCACACAACCTGTCCAGAAACGAGATGATGAGGTCTGTGTTGTAAGGACCAAGACTGGCATGGTGGTGGAGTACTCCATTATTTGTGATGGCAGCACACATTGTAATGTTTCCCCCACGTAGGCCAGGAACATCCACAACAGCTCTGTGACCAATGATGTTTCTTCCCCTTCTTCTGGTTTTGGTGAGGTTGAAGCCAGCCTCATCCATGAAAACAAACTCATGGGCGATTGCATCCGCATCCATTTCCAGCACTCTATTACAAAAAAAGTCAATATGGCTTATTTTAGTATTATGAAAATGCTGTATGTCTTTCTGTATTTCTCTGACAGGGCGCCCTCTACAGCTGCTTCATGTTTACTTGATGTCGCTGAAGTATGCAGGCTAGGGTGCTCAGGCTGACTTGCCTGATCTTGCTAAAAATTATACAATCATTTATGATGTGGCTTTGAATTTCGCCTTATTTCATTATTTGCTAAAAACCAAATTTATAATTGTTGCTTCTTGTTCCTCACTAAACATTTGATTTCTTCCACCATGTTGGACTCGTCTTTCAATCCTTTGATAAAACAAGAGTAATGTGGATATTAGTCAGTATCCCTTTTCTTTCTAAAGGATATTTTGCAAGATTCTAATGTTCAAAATGCATGTGCCATAAAAGTAATATTTACAGTATATTTCATATGACTTTTGGACTACATATGCAGTGTGTGCTTTGTCGATTACATACTTATTCTCAAGGCGATATGTCAGAATAACAGAGGCAACAGTAAAATGACTCACGTTGGGCTGTACCATCTGTCCAGGCTCTTTCATTGTCTACCCATGATCTATGACATGGTCAACTAATGTTGCTCACATCTCATTCGAAAGTGCTGGTCTTCTTCGTCTTCGTTCTCCTCCTCCAGCTCTATTCCTACCTCTCACTCTTCCTTTACCTCTTCCTCTTTCTGCTGCTTCCATTGTTGTTGAAAAATTGTTGTAAATCTGGGGTCTATATAGTCTCCAAATTCTGATTATTGAGTTAAATAATTAGCAATTAGGTGTTTGGCCAAGTGGCATGTGTGTCATCAGCTCAAATTGTCACCAGGCACAGAAGGTATGAACACATAACCCCTGCTCTTAGTTCCCTGCACTAGCTTCCCATTAGGTTCATGACTGACTTGACTGACTTAATAACTTGTATTAATGGTCTAGAACCTGCCTACCTGACAGAATTACTTCACATTCACAAGCCGCATCATACACTTAGATCACAGAATGCAGCACTACTTGTCGTTCTACATAAAGTGACAGTTGGCTAGTCGCTCAAGCTCCTCTTCCTTCAAAAATGTGCATTTGCAGCATCAATGGCCTGCACTGGTACAGCCGGGGTCATATTGCCGCATTTTAACTGCTGCTTCCACTTGACAAGCAACGGTTAGGTCTTCCTCCAGCAATAACTTATCGTTCACAGCACTGAGATGAGCAGTAGCAGTAAGTTGATCTTATTTCAGCTCACTTTCCATTTCCCCAAAACCACATGACGCAGCTAAAGCTCTGAGAACGGCAACATACTGGAACACGGTTTCACCAGCAGGCTGGACATGCTGCCTGAATAAATATCTGCAGGCTAACACGTTAACTTTCAGGACAAAGTGTTTCTCAAGTGTAGCCATTGCTTCAGCAAATGTTGTACCTCACTCCGGTAGCGTGTAGAACAGCCCTTGTCCCTCCGGCCCTAAGCAACGTAGTAGCACGGCTCACCATCTTGTGTCTGGCTATGAGTCTCCCATAGCATTTATTACTAGCATGTAGTCGTCGAACACTTTCCACCTCCTCTACCCAGTCCTATCATGCCCTCCGATGTTGAGAGATAACACCTGTAACTGAAAAACACAGTATATATACATTCAACATCACTCTATCCTTGTAAACTCAACAGGTGTCATTGTGGATGTGACCTACAAACTGTAACATCGTGAGTGGGGCATTCACAAGCTGGAGTGGAGAACAGACTCAGTGACGGACTTTGACTTTGGCCTTGATCACAGTTCACACCCTGCTTTTATCAAGCAGTCTCACTCTTTCTGGCCGAGACTCACACTGACAGGATCCCTGATTTCCACGTCGTTATTGTAAAATCTACCCGGCTGAGCTAAGGAGAGGCAGATGCTCCCCAGCCAGCATGCTATGCGAACAGCATGGCGCTCCCAAGTTAGAATGCCCAGGGGGGGTGGGCAGCCAGCTGACCTTAGACCCCCAGAGTGTTTTTCCTCCCCAATTGGGAGTTTTTGGTTCCTCTCCTCCGTTGTCATCTCACTTTCTTTCTTTCATTTCTTTGTCTTTCCTTTTTCCTATTTTGTATTATTCACTGGTAAAGATGCTGTAATGTATCACAACACAACCACGTAAAGCACCTTGGGGTGACTGTAGTGAAAGGCGCTATATAAAAATAAATCGAAAAATTGCATTGAAAGTCACATTTTGTCAGGGGTCCAGAATTTCTAACTACTTCAGACCAAAAAATAATTCCACCATATAAAGTCATAATGAAGCATTAATGAATTATCATCCATAAACGGCAGCATCATATAGTGTCAGCTGGAGGTACTCTACCCACAAACCTTCCCCTGCAAAGAAGGACAATGGCTAAAGGACCTACTGGACCAAATTGCTTTGTTCTACTGCTCGGAAGTGCAGGCTCTGTGCTCATTTCCCTAGGTTGGGCACAGACCTTGATTACTGGCGGTTTTATAGTGAGCCTTACCATAATAATCAGCTCTTTGGGGTTTGTGGTACAGTTTTGTGTTGAGCTGGTGTACATTCGGGTTTGTGGTAGTACCAGATGCTGCTTTTGACCTGTTAGTAGCTCGCAGTTGATTGAAATAACTTTCATTCTATCACAAGTGTGTAGCAGCTGCCCTACAAAATAAAAGTCAACACATTGTGGCAGCCTTACAAGAAGCGACCTAAGACGTTATGGTGTGAGGGCAGCTGCATTGTTTGGCGTGGCACCTGTCCCAGCAGCAGCTGAGATGGCACTGACTCTAATGCTATGGGAGAGCAGGCAGACTGAGTGTGTGTTTAAAGGCAGCAGACACCAGTGACTCCAATGCTATGGGAGACCAGGCAGACTGAGTGTGTGTTTAAAGGCAACAAATACCAGTGAGTCTAATGCTATGGGAGAGCAGGCAGACTGAGTGTGTGTTTAAAGGCAGCAGATACCAGTGACTCTAATGCTATGGGAAAGCAGGCAGACTGAGTGTGTGTTTAAAGGCAGCAGATACCACTGACTCTAATGCTATGGGAGAGCAGGCAGACTGAGTGTGTGTTTAAAGGCAGCAGACACCAGTGACCCCAATGCTATGGGAGACCAGGCAGACTGAGTGTGTGTTTAAAGGCAACAAATACCAGTGAGTCTAATGCTATGGGAGAGCAGGCAGACTGAGTGTATGTTTAAAGGCAGCAGACACCAGTGACTCCAATGCTATGGGAGACCAGGCAGACTGAGTGTGTGTTTAAAGGCAGCAGACACCAGTGACTCTAACA
Source organism: Petrocephalus sullivani (assembly GCA_026780845.1). NCBI lineage: Eukaryota > Metazoa > Chordata > Actinopteri > Osteoglossiformes > Mormyridae > Petrocephalus > Petrocephalus sullivani. The sequence goes on along the minus strand of JAODKM010000118.1, from coordinate 9,772,536 downwards.
TTACAGGAGACCAGGGAGAACATAACTGCCAGACTAATTTTACAAAATAAAATACAATGACTGCTTGAAAATAAATCCAGTATTAATTTTTAATACAAAAGGTACAAAATGAAAGCTATAATAAGGAATGGAGACATTGGTATATAAAACGAGAAACACAGAAAAAGCAAGATTTGTCTTGGCAATGTGCTATAAACTGACATGATTTAACTATGTTATAAAGGAAAGCGTTTTACGCAGAGATGGTAACATAATGCCATAACTGTGAGGAAATGCAGCTATTTTTAAAATCACAGTCGAAATACACCAAAATTGTTTTAGTAGCATGCAACAAATGTTATCATATTACAGCAGTAAAAACCAAAAAAATGTCCATTGTTTATGTACTGTCTACTGCCGGGTAAGAGTTTGCCATAAAAGCAATCAGAACACCATTTAAAGAATACTGCCACAGCATAAACATAATGATTGAAATGTGTATTTATATATAAGAATATAAAGACGTTTTAGGAGTGTTAAAATTTCACACTTCAAAAATAGTTAAAAAATATACAGTACTTTGATGTTGTTCACAATAGAAAATTGCCGAGGTATTGTGGCCAGATAGAAACATGGTTAGTACAGTAAACAGCATCCCTGGATTAAAATCAGGACGCTTCATTCAAAAACTTTACGGATGAAAGACGGAGCTTTCATAGGTAAGGATAACCAGCTTGTGAATGCTGAGGGAAGCACAGTACCAGTTCTTCAGGTAGAAATCCCCCTACTTAGAGTGCAAGATTTGCAGCGTGGAAAAGAAACCCACAGGCAGTGTGGACTAAAGTGTTGTTTAAGATGCTTCTACAAAAAGGATAAAGGCTGTCGTCTGCAGAGGCAGAGGAAGTGCCCACATACGTGGAGGTACTCTTCCGAGGCAATTCCCCATGATAAGAAATCAAGCCCTTTTTAGCTTGTATAAAATACTTCTGACAGCTTAGTTCCCAGTTCTTCATACCTCCGTGATTCTTTCTGTTTCACTGGCTGTTTTAGAATTAAAAAAAATAAAAAACAATTTTCATCAAGTTTCACAAAAGGATGCATTAATACAAAAACCTGTAAATCTGGACAAACTTTAGGAACCATCAATTTAAATAACATTTTTCATAACATTGTCTACCTGATTGTTTTTACAGTACGTAGAAAGAAATCACATTTTAAATTAAAATCTGTTATTTTGAATGTAACTTTTTAAGTGCTACTATAAGTCGGAAATCGTTTCCCAAAATGAACTTTATGGGCATTCTTTAATTCAAGTTCTGGACGCAAACTGCTAAAGTGAACAGGATTTAAATATCGACTAAAGAATTTTTAAGGCATTATCCATCAAAAGCCCTCTGTGATTTGTATGTCAGGGCTTAATGGGATAGAAATATCACAGTTAAAAAAAATGTAAAAAAAAAAAAAAAAAAACGAAAAGTGCTGTGGAGTTCTGTGTGAGGTATAACCAACCAGAAAAGCTTATATGGTTGCCATGGAATCACTGGGTGTGGCCTCACCACCGATCGCCTGAACGTCCTGGCCGAGACTCACACTGACAGGATCCCTGATTTCCACGTCGTTATTGTAAAATCTACCCGGCTGAGCTAAGGAGAGGCAGACGCTCCCCAGCCAGCGTGCTATGTGAACTGCAGCAGCATGCCGCTCCCAAGCTCACCGCTCTTGTCAAGGTCACGTCATGTTAAAGCACCATAGCACCACCCCTACCCTCCCCCAAACAGTGAGGGAGGCCAGTTTCTCACTCAGCATGGGGGTGGTCAGCAGTGAGGCTACTCGCAGGCAAAATAGTCCTTAAGTGGGGCAAACAGGTGCCGGATCACCGGGACGCTCCAGGACCGGCCCAGCAGTCTCTGCCGGGCCCCACGGCCCATGTTGGACACGTCGGTGTAGTGCACGGGGAAGCCGAAGATCCTGCGGGGGTGGGTCAGAAAAATCACCAGCCAATCAAAATATTTAAAGACCTAACCAATCAGTAATCATTCCTCTCTTTAACTGTAAAGACACTCCGAAGGGGCTCTCCATGGTATGACAAAAGTTTCTGAATTTAGTGTGAGTGCAAAAGCATGAATCCTGGAAATGAACTCTTTGCTTACTAATACAATTACAATTACTAATACACCGTCCCACCTAAACATAGAGAGGTGAGGTACAGCCCAAAGCCAAGTCTCCCCCTCAGAGCTCCCTGGGCTCTCAGACGGGTGTGCTAGGGGCCTCACCTCTCCATCTCGGTGCACCACAGGATGTCCTCCTTTCCGTTCATGATGACAGGGAAGTGCTGGTCCTTGCCCTGCTTGATTGAGTTGGAGCGGGTGGTGATGGTGCGCACCTTCCCAAACTGGGGACACCCGAAAGCCGACAGGCGTGTTAGCGCTCCCCTCGTTACACAGCCGGATGGACGGGATCGCCCACACTCACCTTGGCCACACGCCCATGTTCCAGGCAGTCCTGCAGCTGGAGCTTGTCCATCCCTGAGGCGCACAGAGGCCTGATGGGGGGGGGGGGGCACAGAGAATAGGGCCACAATGTGATGTGGGGACGGAGCAGAGAGGATGGGCGGCGATCAGTCTGAAGCATTATGGGAAACGTACCTGTTCATCCCTGGCAGGTTCCCCCAGAAGTAGCGCGCGCGGTGTGCGGCTGACACCTCGATGGCGTCGATCATCACCGGGTTACACTGCGGTGGCGTTCAGACAGTGCCAGTGAGCGGGGGGCCAGGGGGGAGGAGAAAGAAACAACGTTATACAACAAAACAACAAATGCGAGATGACAAGCAGGCTGGGGTGTATGTTTTAACGCGTCAGTGTTGGTGTGCGTGTTTAAACGTGTGTGAGGATGGCATGCATGTTTTAACATGTGTGGGGGCGGCGTGTGTTTTAACATGCATGAGGCCAGTGTCAGTGTGCATGATTTAACACACTTGAGGCCACTGGGTATGTTTTAACATGTGTGAGGTCAGTGTTCGTGTTTTAACATGCATGAGAGTGGCATGTATGTTTTTAATGTGCAAGGGCAGAGTGCGGACTTTAATGTTTGTGAGCAATGTGCATGTTGTGTGTGTTTTAATTTGTGAATTTGTGTCTGTGTGCATGTTTTAATGTGAGAGGGTGGTGTGTGTTTTAACATGTGTGAAGGAGGTATGCATATTTTAATATGCATGAGTCCAGTGTGCAGGTTTTAACATGTGAGGGCTATGTCTTTAACACGCATGAGACCAGTGTTGGCATGCATGTTTTAACGTGTGAGGATGACGTGCCTGATTTAACATGTGTGAGGACCACGGGCATGTTTTACTGTGTGATGCCAGTATTTTAAAACATGTATGGTCAGCATGCATGTTTTAACATGCATGAAGCCAGTGTTAGTATGCATGTTTCCACATGTGTGAGGACAATGTGTACATTTTAACATGTGCAAGGGTGGTGTGCGTGTTTTAACATGTGAGGGTGGCGTGTGTGTTTTAGCATGTGTGAGGTTGTTGTCAGCATACGAGTTTTGTGAAGGCAGCATGCATGTTTTAACATACGTGAGGACCACATGTTTTAATGTGCGAGGCCAGTATGTTTTTAAAAACGTGTGTGGTTAGCATGCATATTTTAATGTATGAGGCCATTTTGTGTGTTTTATCATGTGTCAGGCTAGTGTGCATGTTTTAAAAAAAATTATTAATTTTTCAATAAGAAAAATGGACTGTTTATCATCTACATTGTTCTAGATCGGCAGTACCTGGGTCGTTTTGATGGCATGTTTCACCGTACAGGTGAATCTAAAGAAAAACAGGAGAACCTCAGATTCTGAGTCTCTAATCCTGCCATGTCAAAGTCTAAGATGTCAGGTACTTGAGCTTCCAGCTTTTTTTTACATTTTTCTTATGCAGCTGAAGCCTCCTCAGCCTGTCCTATGCATGTGTATGTGTGTGTGTTTTATGCGTGCGCATGTACGTGTGTGCTCGTGCGCTGCTGTGCCTCCAGGTGACGTTTTGCATCCCTAACCTCCAGGAAGCGCGAGATGTCCCTCTTGTCGTTGACGCCCATGGCCACCACATTCTCAAAGAGCCAGAAGAAGGGCCTGTCGTCCCCAGGCTTGGGCCTGGCCACACTCAGCAGCCGGTAGAACTCGAAAAAGAGGCGCCCCGTGCCCTCTGGGGCCAGGCAAAAAGAGACTGGGTTATCGAGAGCTCTGAGCCCTACTGGAGGATGACAGAGCAGAATGGCCTGTGGAGGCTGGCCTTAAGTACCGCCATATCAGTGCAAATAATAATAATAATAATGTGAAGCAGGGATTCATAGACGTACCAGAGAGTTTTTGAAACAGCAGGGTGGCTCAGTGGCTTACACTATAGCCTCATACCCCCAGTGTTGGGGGTTCAAATCTGACCTGCATGTCTGGAGCTTGCTGTTAAGTGAATTGCTGAATTACCCGCTGTGTGTGTGTCTTGTGAAGGACTGCCATCCCATCCAGGGTTTTGTTTAGAATTGGGACCCTGTGCTGATTGGAATACAGTATTTTTTTCTGCTGGAAGTTATTAATAACAGGGGCTTCCTGCAGCAGCCCTGGATCCCCGTGATTCTGCCTGGATAAGTTACGGACGGATGGACGCTCTCACCATAGAGGCCCTTCCGTGCTGGGTTGACGATGGAGAGGTCGTTACAGGGGCTCCCACCAATCACCAGGTCAAACGGTCCCCATTCGGCAATCTGCGTGACACGACAGCCCCACCAGGTGTCAGCCTAGGTGTACTGCATGCAGTGGCTCACTTAGCAGGCTTCAGGTGTCTGGGGCAGGACTCCAGAAAGTGCACATGTAGGCAGTCAAAGAGACAAGCACATGGAGGCACAGAGAGGCACTCTTGGGGCCAGCACCCATCCTAATGGCTGTTCTGCTCTCTTTTTAGGGAATATCGTGGTACTTTCTCAAGTGCCGGGAGTGACCATGATATCATGATACAGAGCAAAACACTTCATCTGAACTGCTGCAATAGCTGAATCTGAAATTTGAATCTGATGTCTGAAGCTGGAATCATATTTGCTGAAGGCCTGAATATGCTAGATTCTTATAAAAGTATAGGAATGTTTGTATTTATGTGTCAATGTAGCCTGATGCAGGACCAGGAGCAAAACACTTCAAATGCTACATTCCATTTGCCCTCGGAACTCGGATTCTGAGTCGGATTCTGAGTTTTGAAGCCGAAAGTGACAACGTGCACGCTCTTGTTTCTCAGAAATCCAAGAAATATCTTGGAACAGTCCAGAGTATCCAGAGTTTCAGATTCAAGATGGCTGCTCAGTGATATTTACATTTTTAAGCACTCTAGTGCTGTTTGCCACGTTATACATGAAATACCGCATTATATGTCGTTTATCTACTGGCAATGCTAAAGAATTGTTTGGTCCATGTTGCAAACAAATGACTAGTGGAACCATAGGTTTGCAGGATCTGCGACTGGAGCCGAAAAAATTCCCATAAAAAGGTTAGATACGTTAGGGTATGCCTAGCTTTAACCTGAATCCGAGTTCTAGCTTCTGTGGCAAATGGAACACATCCGACTCGGTTTTCCCCGAGTTTTTAGTGGATGTAACGTAATCTCTACAACCGAAACTCAGATCCCAAGGCAAATGGACCGCAGCAAAAGGCCTTCGTCTCATGCCTAACAGCCCCACACATCTGCCTGTTTGCCTCTATCACCCCCCCCCCCCCCCCCCCCCCCCCCCCCCCCCCCCAACACCCCCCCCCCCCCCACAACAAA
>JAODKM010000118.1:9746940-9759209 GCA_026780845.1 Petrocephalus sullivani | reverse complement strand
ACACACGGATACACACAGACACCACATGCACAGATACACACACGGATACACACAGACACCACATGCACAGAGAGACACACGGATACACACAGACACCACATGCACAGAGAGATATACACACAGATACACACAGGCACTACATGCACAGAGAGATATGCACACGGATACACACAGACGATGGCAGAGGGGGCCAGGGGAGGGATACGCTCCACTCACCTTGCATGACTGGCACAGACCTCCTTCAAAAAGTGGGTGAAAGGTCACTACTTTCATTTTTCCACAGGACAGACAAAAGTCTACCAAAAAAAGCATATATACACATTTAGTATATGATGACATAAAACACTGAATAGCAGACCAGAAGACTATAACACAACAAACAGCACAAACAAAAATAAGATGTTACAGAAATAGTACCTTCTATACTTCTATTATTCTTCAGAACTTCATGGACCATTTGTTCTGAAATGAAATATTTAAAAGCCATTCATGAATGATACATACAACATTCTAAATGCTTATGAAGGCTACACATCATCATGCATGTCAACCCGTCCTGTGTCATGTGATGCCCTTCAGGGCTTTAGAGTGACCTCTGACCTCGACTGTAAGACTCTTCACCCCCAGGTTTGGCTTTGCCCGGACTCAGCTTCTGCTTCTTGATGGGAGGAATATACTCAGAGGGTCTGGCATCCAGAACCTGAGGGCCCAGGGAACCGGTATCTGCTGACAGACACACACTGGTCGTGCTTAACATGTAACTGCTAGCATGGAAAGCAGTCAGAAGGTGCAAAAGAAACATAATCACACCACAGTCTAGCGGCCTGGACTCTGCCTATGACTCACTTGTACGGGTTCTGAACTGATACAAGAACACATCTAAAAGTCAGCCTTTCACGCTGCAATCAGCTGATGATTCATAGTGCAATAACTTTTATGCTACAACCATTTTTTGGGGGATGGACTTTATATCCATAGATCCAAAAACACCATGTATGGGCAACAGAAGAGAGACTGGTGAGGACAGGCAGCTGCTGAGGGCCCGACAGGCACAAGTAGGCTTAGACAAAGTCCTTGTGGTTGGTAAAACATACTGAAGGCAACTCCCACCCACCCACCAAAATTTATTTCTGGCAATGGCCATGCCAAGGGCACCTGAATAGGTAGGTCTGGGGGGGGGGGGTGACAGTGACAGTCTCACCTGAGCTTGCAGTAGTGGGCCTGAGTCCCTCAAGACCCTCGGGCTGAAAGCCCCCTTTGGCCCATTCCAGCATGGGCTTCACCAGGTCCTCACCTTGAGGGAAAATCCTGCCCGCACGGGCACCTGCCACCTGGTAGAGAGTTGGCAGAATGTGGGAGCCAGTGCATAAGAGAGAGACAGAAAGGCAGGCAGCTTGACCAATAGGCTGACAGGCAGAAAGACAGGCAAACCAATGAACTAACAGGCAGACAGGAAGACAGACAAACAGACAGACCAATGGGCAGGTAGACATGAGGACAGACATACAAACCAAGGGGCTAACAGGCAGATGGGAACACATACAGACCGATGGTCTGACAAACAGACAGACAGACCAATGGGCTGACAGGGAGACAGGAACACAGACAGACAGACAGACCAATGGGCTGACAGGAAGACAGGAACACAGACAGACAGACCAATGGGCTGACAAGCAGACAGACAGACAGACCAATGGCCTGACAGGAAGACAGGAACACAGACAGACCAATGGATTGATAGGCAGACAGGAACACAGACAGGAACACAGACAGGCCAATGGGCTGACAAGAAGACAGAAACACAAACAGACAGACAGACCAATGGGCTGTCAAGCAGACAGACAGACAGACCAGTGGGCTGACAGGGAGACAGGAACACAGACAGACTGACAGACCAATGGGCTGACAGGAAGACAGGAACACAGACAGACAGACCAATGGGCTGACAAGCAGACAGACAGACCAATGGGCTGACAGGGAGACAGGAACACAGACAGACAGACAGACAGACAGACAGACCTATGGGTTGACAAGCAGACAGACAGACTGACAGACCAATGGGCTGACAGGAAGACAGGAACACAGACAGACAGACCAATGGGCTGACAAGCAGACAGACAGACTGACAGACCAATGGGCTGACAGGAAGACAGGAACACAGACAGACAGACCAGTGGGCTGATAGACAGACTGAGAATCAGACACAGTGAGGTGACGGTATGTAACAATGTGTCGCCTGAATTCACAGAGAAAGGCAGGCAGACCTGTTTTATCTTGTTCATTCATTAATTCACCATTAATGGGGCCCAGAAAAAAACAAAACTAGAGACAGCAGGGGAATTCCAGCTCTTAGAGGCTTTCCGAAGTGCAATAGTGTATTGGGTGTCATTCAGCTGGAACAGCATGAGGCAAGCTCCCAGTTTGACCTAGGAGTTTTGGAGCAACAGTGGACATGCCAGTAAATAAAAGGCAAAGAGCAGCGGGAGGAGGAAGCTTGGCACTCAGCATCAATAAAGTCAACAGCATGAGAACGTGTTTAAAACTATGGACCCAGAAAAAGACGGCTGTGTGGCTATGCGTTTGAAACTACAGAATCAGCGATAAAAGTTAGTGGTGTGGAGGACTGATTAACATACTAGACTGAATTTAAGAGTCACACTCTCACTGGGGTCAGAGCTCTGGGTTCTGGTCCAAAAACTGTCTGTCTGTCTTCCTGTCTAGCAGTTAGGCTGGTCTCTTACCTCCAGCGCCTGGAACACAGCCCTTCGGTAGGAAGCTAGCTTGGCATAGGAGGCCTGGCTGAAGTACTTGGGAAAGGCTGTGATGGAGACCAGCTTGTCTGCCGAAACCTGGTGTGACAGAGCAGGTGAAAGGATGATGGGTGTGGTGCTGTACCCCGAGCGGGCATGTCCCCGGGCGAGCATGGCTGTGCAGGGACTTGACCCCAGCTGACCTTTGCCCTTTGCTACCCCATGAACCCTCACCTCGGAGAACTTGCCATCCCCAAACCACTGCAGCCAGCGCATGCCGTGGGTGGCCTGCCGCCGGCCAGTGGTGCGCCAAGTCACCACCATGCCTGGCCACCAGGAGAAGCCACGGATCTTCCCCCAGACGAGCTCACCCACTGCGAAGCCTTTGCTGTCCTGCAATAGAGGGAGGGAGGGAGGTGGGCATTCAACACCCTGCCAGACTCGGCTAGCGGTTTCCAGTCAGAGGCGTCCCAGCACTCACGCCCAGCCCTAGCTCTGCAAGCCAAAGCCAATCAATCAGTCACAAGCTGCCAAACTATCCTAGCCAATCAAATTTACTGGCAGACCATTCAGACAGAATACAGTGCGAGAATCTGTTAGAATTCTAGTGCTCGTGATTGCTGGACAAGGCTTCTGGTTGTTTAAAATTACATGCGACTGGTAAAAAGTGTGGATACGGGTTTTTCTACTCTCAAAACTTGAAAAGAAAAATCAAGTATCAGGAGTACCACAAAAATCTATATATTACAATAAAGAACCAAGGTTAGAATAATTCTGTCCTAAAAAGGCAACTTTCCGAGACAAGTTTTGGAATACTTCAACACCTGTTCTCTGAGGTCAGCCATTACAAATGACAAGAGGTTTTGTTAGTTTACTAACATATAACTGCAAATAAATAATCAAAGCAAATATATTTAAGGTTTTTATGTGTCACATGTATGAATGTAGTGGTACATCAGGAACTTGTTGCTACCTGAAGATACAAGGATAACAAAATAAAAATAATATGTTAACAAATAAGTACTAAAAATATAGAAACCTAAAAAGCCAAGATTAAAAAGTCATATGAAAATATTTAGAGCTTATTTTGATTGTGACAGCATTAGCAGAGGATGCAGATCTGCCCACAAGTGTTAAAGGATCATAAAGATTTGGACGTTTGCAGAAGCCAGGTCAGAAATGAAAGGAATATCATAAGGAAGTGTGGCGGCGGCGGCGAGGCTGTGTCTCCCCCCATGCACCTTGTACTCAGGCTGCAGACTCGCTGCTTCCACAGCAGAAGAGGATGTAGAGGAGGAGGGCGAGGGGGAGGGGCAGGCCGCGCTCTGGCTGGAGTCCTGCTCTGTCAGCTCTAGGGGGGCACTCTTGGGTGCATCAGTGGATGGAGAACAGGTGCCCATCTGGGGGAACATGGATCAGTTACAGCCCCCTGCTGCGGTGCGGGCCTCCCCAAGGGCTCCCCTCTCCCCACAGAGCCGCGGCTCTCTTTCTGGCTGTCACTGAAGCTAACCATCTGGAAGGATCACAGCCTAAATCCCCCCATTTCTCCACCAGAACCGGGAGACGAGTCTCAGGAACATTTAACTCTTTCTGTGTAGCTGGACAGAGCAAAGCTAATCAACCACATATCAGTTCTGGAACTTGCCTTGTCATGGAAGTTTTTCATCCACAATCTGACCTTTTCATGACATTTGGTTAAAAGTGACTGTATACTTAAAAAAAATCTTTAAAATCAACATCATTGTAGTAACCTGACGTCATATGAGCCACTATCACCGTGGAGATCACCCGCTGTCCACGATTGGCTGACATAAATGTGATGCCACGTGATTGGTCAGCAGGGCTAATTATGCAGTTACCGGCAAGCTTTGCACTACACAGTAAATAGCAAATTTGTCTCTTACCACCGGAGGGCAGCTCTGCCTCTGCTTAGCCCCTCCCCTGCTGTCCTCCCTGCTGCACGACGTGAACCCTGCCTGGAATATGGTCCTTGGTGACGGCCTCTGCCTCAGGCTCACCCGGCCCTCCTGCAGATCCGATTGGGCGTTTAAACAGGCTGAGAGTCAGTCAGTCAGCCGCCTCAAAAACATCATCCAGTCAGTGTGTGGGGAAAAGTTCCAGCCCAATCGCACGGCCCTACTAAGGGTCAGCCAAACACTACAGAGTACGGACTTTAAGTCAGTCACTGCGTACTTCTCCCGTGACAAGATCTAGAGATCACAACATAGACATTGTGGAAACCAAAAATAGAATTAAACGCGTTGAATTAAACACTAATTAAAACAGAAAATAGGAAAGTGGAGATATCTTGCATCAGACTCTCTCTTCCAAGCAGGAGATCCCTGTGGCTTTGTTCAAAAAACATAAAAAAAAAACATACCCTTTTCAGAAATATCTGAATTAGTACTTCTGACCCTACCCTGACCTCTTTCCCCTAAAACAATTCCCAACTGAGTATTAGACCGATGGTATTCATAGTCTGGGTTAGTATCGGGAAAAGTATCGGGAGAAGTTCATTGTAGAGTCTTAAAGCACTTATGTAAGTCGCTCTGGCTAAGGGCGTCTGCCAAATGCTGTAAATGTAAATGTAATGTAAATGTTCAGAGCTATTGTATAATTTCATTTAGTATTTAAAATAAGACCCTTCCATTTGTTGTGGTACACGAAGGAAAAATGAAGCTTCATAAGGCTAACTAGTGGCAACCTCTCTGCTGCCACTGAACAGTTAAAGGTAGTTCATGCTGCTTTCTAATAGCCACAAAAACACATCAAGACTGCGGCCCTTATGGGAGAGATGGGTGCCGGTGATTAGTTTGCTTAGGAAAGGCTCCAATTCCTGCCCCTGCTTCTCTGCCAGCCCTGCCTGTCATCCCCCCATCGCTGTCATCGCATCACCGGTGAGGGCATGTAGGGGAATCTCACGCCGCGCCCAGCAGCGCCACATCGGGGCGGCGCCCGGAGGACACCCGGCCCAGTTAGTGAGCAGAGGGCCACAGCGTCAGGTCCCATCAGGTGTCTAGCAAGTGCTTCAGGAACAAAAGCGCCTAAGTGCTTTATGACACAGGAACAGTTATACGTAGAGCACACAGGAAGTGGCAGAGAGCTGGCTCCCGTTTCGCCAATGGCCAGGCCGCAGCTTGGGGTATCTGGATGGGTTGGGTTCTTAGCTCGTGTGTACCTGGCTGGGGGGGGGATCCACCCCCCCTGAGCTTTGCCTGCTCCTCTTTCGGCAGCTGGAGGCTTTGTCCATCATCATCTCTGGGAGGCGGACAAAAAACAGGGGTAGAAGGAAGGGAGACGAGGCAATAAAAAGGAGGCCACGGTCGCTCTCTGTCTGCACTGAGTGTATGTCTGGGGGGGGGCTCACCGGGGGAGGCTGCGTCACCATCCTGCTTGGGACTCAGGGGCGATGGTGGCTCCGCGGCCGTCAGGGGGCTGTTCCCTTTGCTCAGCTCCAAGCCTCCGTCGCCGTCCCCCCGGCCATCCGCTTCCGGTGCTGAGTCACTGCGCACCGCCGCCTGGGTGACGGGAAAGCGTGTGCCCATGGGGGGGCTTCATTAGTCTAATTACCCCAGCAGATGCACACATAGTAACACGTGGGCACATTTGCAAGTGAATGCATGCCTATTCATGTGCTGGATTCTGTAGTTAAATACTCCAGCTTTACTGAAATAAAGCCAAGTACCCCAGAAGCAGCTGAGGGGGGCAATTACTCCCCCCGCCCCCCCAACTCCACCGCCCTGTTAATCAGGCATGGCCAGCTGTCCTATGTACACCGATCCTGTATACCTCGCTTTGTATAATATCATGGAAGATTATTCAATTCAATTTAATTCATTGTCATATAGCGCCTTTCACAGCACAGTCGCCCCAAGGCACTTTACGTGGGTGTGTTGTCATACATTGCAACATCATTAATAAAGAATAATACAGAAACATGGAAATGGAAAGACAAAGAAATGAAAGAACTTTATCGATAAAGAAAGAGTGAGCTTGCTTGCTAAAAGTTGGTATGTCACATCTACAATGTCACCCTTCCATGGTACTGATCCAGTTCTCCAGCGGACATGTAGGAAGGCAGAGAGCATGGATGGTCAGAACATGCACTGACACATTAATACCAGCAGCTGTAGTTACGGTGTGTTAAGTTGTGGGTACGCTAAACTAAAGGTCTTCTGAACCTAACAGGATGCCAGTGCAGGGAACTAAGAGAAGGGGTTATGTGTTCAAACTTCCTGCTCCTGGTGACAATTCGAGCTGCTCCATTTTGAATATGCAGCAAGGTGTTTAATGTGCAGTGTGTGTTCCCAGAAAACAGAGCATTACAGCAGTCTAACCTACTGTATACAAAGGCACATATCAGTTTCTCAGTGGCTTGAATAGTAAGGAATTGTCGTAGTTTGGCGATGTTGCGAAGCTGTTGGAAGCATATTTTCAATACTGCATCCACATGTGATTTGAATGAGGGGTTTGTAACAAACAAGAAGCCTAGTTTATGGGCTGAGCTGCTGAAAAGCTGAAGCCCTTGGAGTAGATTGCAGAGATTATAGTACGCCTATCTGTAGACTTGCCTCCAAACAACCGAACCTCATTTTTCTGAGCATTTAGTGAGAAAAAGTTTGTTTGTTAAAGCAATTAGGTAAAGTGACAATAGATGGGTTGTTATTCGGTGCAACCGAAATGTATATTTGGGTGTCGTTGGCAAAAGAGCGATAATTAAGATCATGTTTTCATTAACATTATGTTTTCTCATTATGTTACCTAATGGCAGCATGTAGAGCAGGGGTGGGCAGAAATGGCCATTTTGTATGCAGGTTTTCACTGCAACTCCCTAAATAGGTTACTAATTAGAGGACTGATTAGCTGAAGAGTCCTCTCACCTGGGTTTGAACAGATGATCTAAAGGTTATCCAAAAAACCTGCATACACAACGGCATTTGTGGGTAAGATTGCCCTCCCCTGATATAGAGAGAAAATAATAACAGACCAAGAACTGATCCCTGTGGTACTCCACTTGACTGGTGACACAGATCAGACATTATATCTCAGAAAAGGCAGCTCAACTCTCTGTCCAGGCACTTGTCATCTCACAACTAGACTACGGTCACTATATGCAGTCATTCTTTTTACTGCAAGGCTCCCAGTTTGGCTGCGACATGCAGATGATTCAAAGTAGAGCAGCACAACTGATATTTTATCACCAACTCTCCTTGTTTCTCTAATTTTGCTCATTAGAGTCAATGCATTTTGAGCCGTTAATAATCACATTCAGAGCTCTTAATGGAACAGCACTGACCCTCTTCAGTCAGCGAGTCAGATGCTCCCAGGATGTGGTATTTAGTCTGATTTTATTGTGCATTTCCTCAACGGTGGAACGAGCTACCCAACCACAACCAGTGACTAGAATAGACCTAAATATATTTTCTGATGTTTGGTTCTAACAATGTTCTCTTGCTCCAATACTGTTTTTCACTTGTTACTGGTCACTCACTGGAACTTCAGCCTAGTAGCGCTTGTACCTAAGCTAGGTCCATATACCCCCCAGAACTGCATTGTCCACAACCGCAATGTGCAGATGGCTATCACCATAGCGATGGGCAGAAGGCTTTTACCACAGCAACAGGCAAGATATACAAGTCAGCATCGTTAGCAAAGGTGAACAAACCCTCAATAAAAAAGTCCCTTTTCAAGAACTATTGAAACATTATTTTTAACAGTATCTGCCAGTTACATCCTACAGTGTAAGTCAGCGTTTTCTACAGAGCTCAGGATGGTGACAGGTCCTGTGTGCTGATCCTGACTCAATCCACTGTCTTTAACACCACAAATGTACTCTTTATCAATAGCAAGTTCTGGAATATGAACTGAGTGAACAGGACCCACTCATGTGAGGTAGTACAGGCTGAGTGAACAGGACCCACTCATGTGATGTAGTACGGGCTGAGTGAACGGGCTGACTGAACAGGACCCACTCATGTGATGTAGTACGGGCTGAGTGAACAGGACCCGCACACGTGATGTAGTACGGGCTGAGTGAACAGAACCCGCACACGTGATGTAGTACGGGCTTAGTGAACAGGACCCACTCACATGAGGTAGTAAGTGAATGGGACATTCTCATGTGATGTAGTACCAGCTTAGTGAATAGGACCTTCTCGTGTGATGTAGTATGGGAATAGTAATCGGGACCTGCTTGTGTGATGTAGTACCAGTTGAGCGAACAAGACACGGGCACGTGATGTAGTACGGCGTGAATAGGTTTCTCACACTCTATTGGTTAATGATGTGCCCCCAGAACCAACATATCAAGACAAGTTTCATGCTTCTGAATATCACTGTTTTTTTTCACTTTTTTTATTTTTTGCTCCAGTGATGTGGCAGCTGACGATCAGTCCGCTGAGGCCCCTGCCTTTGACTGCCACCCAATTTACATTACACAGGATCACACTCCTCAGTCTCCCTGGGAAGATCTATGCCGGGGTACTGGAGAGGAGAATCTGCCCATTGGTCCAACCTCAGATCCAGGAGGAACAATGTGGATTCCATCCTGGTCGTGGAATGCTAGACCAGCTCTTCACCCTCACAAGGATACTGGCAGGTTCATGGGAGTTTGTCCAACCAGTCTACATTAGTTTTGTGGATTTGGAACAGGCATATGACCATGTCCCTCGGGGGGTCCCATGGGGGGTCCTGTGGGGGGTGCTTCAAGAGTATGGGGATCGGAATCCACTGCTGCAGGCCATCAGGACAGGTAAGTGGGGTGAGAGTTTGGGTCGCATTGCGAACTAGTTCCCTGTGGGTATTGAACTCCACTAGGGCTGCCCTTTGTCACCGATTCTGTTCATAACTTCTATGGACAGAATATCTAGGCATAGCTAAGGGTTCAGGTGCCTCAGGATCACATCTTTGCTTTTTGCAGATGATGTGTTTCTGCTGGTGTTGTCGGGCTGTGACCCACAGCGTGCACTGGGGCGGCTTACAGCAGAATGTGAAGCAGCTGGGATGAGGACCAGAACTTCCAAGTCTGAGGCCATGGTTCTCAACCAAAAAAGGGTGGATTACCCTCATCTGGTGGGATATGAGTTCCTCCCTCAAGAAAAGGAGTTTCAAGTATCTTGGGGTCTTGCTCAAAAATGAAGGTAGTAATGTAGAAGAAGATCAACAAACAGATGGGTGCAGCGTTGGCAGTAATGAGGACGAAGTAGAGTTCTGTTGTGGTAAAGAGGGAGCTGAGCCGGAAAACAAAGCTGTGTTCAATACCCTCAATTATGGTCATGAGATTGTGGATACAAGCAGCAGAAATGAGCTTCCTCTGCAAGGTGTCCGGGCCAAGCTTTAGAGAAGAAGGAGCTCGGACATTCAGGAGGGGCTCAAGTTAGAACTGCGGCTCCTCTGCATCGAAAGGAGTCAGTTGAGGAGATTCGGGCATGTATCTCAGATGCCTCCTGGATGTCTCCCTGTTTAGGTGCTTTGAGCTTTATGATGTTGCTATCTCTGGCCTGGGAATGCCTTGGTATTCCACCAGTGGGAGGGAGGTCTGGGCGTCCCTGCTTAGACTGCTACCCCCTGTGACCCAACCCCAGTTAAGCAGCAGAGAATGGATGGATGGATGATTATTTTGAAAAAAAAAGGATTTGTTAGAATTTAGAATCTGTTGACACTGAGCAAATTAATACAAATATCACCAATTTATCATTTTGTTTGTAGTCTGAAATCTTGTCTGGCTGTTACATTTACACAGATGAATTAGTACGGACATGGACCTATCAGCATTCAGGTGGACATTTTCCAAAATATCCCTCAAATGTATCAAATGTCCCCACAAATAAGATAAAAGCCTGTTATTTTGACCTTGCGGGGACATTTTTCAGGTCCCCTTAATATAAACTGAAACATTTTAGAAAAATCTTTGAATGCAATCAAAATATATATATAAAAAAATGCATAATAATGTCAAAAGTTTTGTATTTTGTTTGGTTACTTATGGTTAGGGCTGGTAGGGGTTAAGGAAGTCATAGTTAGGATTAGGGTTATGACCATGAAAGAAGAGTTTGCACAAAGACATAGATATCTGTTGTGGTGTAACAGTTCTGAAACCAAGACTGAAAGATGGAAGATGGAATCACGCAACCCCAACCCAAGCCAGCCTGCTGCCGCCAGTGAAAGCTAAGCTAGTATCATTAGCTCAAGATGGATAGTAACTCTGAAACTGCAGAGCACTTAGTAGTGTGCAGTGTTTTATAGTTTTATTTATTTTTGTGTTTTATTTTTATTTTATAAGAAGTTTAATCAATCAAACATGTTCTTTAGTGTTCTTCTGCATAGTGTTCACCATTTTTCCTTATTTACACCCCCGATTTGGAGAATCATTACACATCTACTAATCTGTATGTGTGTGTGCATGACAGTGTTATGGTGTATGACATTCCCTAACTGAACAGGCTGTCAGTAAAATGGTTTCTGGTGAAAATGGTTTCTGGAAAAAAAAAAGGAAAACACAAACAACAATGAAGGGATCTCACTGGAGGGCCTCACTGGGGAGAAGAGCTTCCAGTCACTGTGACACATAGGTTATGTATGGGGGGGACTATAAAGCTTCCCATTGTCTGCATACAGAGACCCCTTCGATGAAGCACGCAGATCAATGACTTAGTGCAACCTGACCAGAAGCCAGGTCATGGGCCACCATTTATAAACCATCAATGAACTTCAACAGCTTATAGCCCGAAAAACACGATCCCCCCAACCCACCCCACCCTCATAAAAATCACTGACTCTGCTGCCAGCAGCTATGCTTAAAGAAACACAAGCAGCATGAAATGGCACAGCGCACCAAACCATGCACATAAATTCAGCATTAAGAGAAACGTGTGCATCCGCCTGTGAATGTAACATCCTGCATGTATGCATAAACAAGCAAAAGCATGTGTGCAGTGTGTGTGTAATATGTGTAGCATGTGTGTGATATTTATGTATGGTGTGTTACTGTACATGTGTAATGTGTGTAGTGTGTGTACAAGGTGTGTGTGTGTGTGTTATATGTGTATAATGTGAGTGTGTAATGTATATGTGTGTAATGTGAGTGTGTAATGTATATGTGTGTAATGTGTGTGTGGGTGCATGTGTGTCATTGTTCTCTGCTAGCTGATTGCTCAGGCAGCTGTTCTCTGCTACGGTATCGGCACGTAGCCTCTCGCCTGGCATAAATCTCCTCTCGCAGGAAGTGCAGATTGCTCACTCCCACAATGCACTGCAGACCCAGCAGGGTTTCAGTGAGGCACAATGAAGGGGGTGTGTACCAGGACCGAAGGGGGCGGGGGAGGTCACTCAGGATTTCGGAGGTCATTCACTCACTTTTCTTTTGTGCTAGAACCCGCTGCCTCGCCGCGTTCACCTTCTCCCACCACGCCACACCCGAGCCCCCCACCTGGCCAGCAGCTACGGTCCAAGCAAGGCCCAACCACTGGCCAGCAGCTATGGTCCCAGCAGAGTTTCCCAGGTGTCCAGCAGCTAGGGTCC
>JAODKM010000118.1:9728360-9738859 GCA_026780845.1 Petrocephalus sullivani | reverse complement strand
TAGTATGAATCATCAGTAAAGGATCTTCTGTAAAGTAACTGATTTAATTTTTCACACTGTATTACAAAACAGGACATTTCTCCACTCTATAAAATGTCCAGGAATTAACAAAATGTGTTACGGTATATTACAATGGCCATTATTTCTTACTGCGGTGTAATTAGAAAATATTCATTAGCAATTTTCAAAAGAAATAAAAACAGAAAAAACTGTATTTCAAGAAGTATTACAGACACGAAATACAGTATGAATGCATGTGCAAAGCAAAATGGCCTCTAAAAATGTAAAGTATCGATAATGGTGGATTTTGATTGAGAAAGGAATCCATGAATTGTGAATCATTTAGTCACTGAATGCATTCAGTTTGAAAGCAATGAGAAATGACTCAGTTTAGTCACATGAACTGATGTTGTGGCAACTCTGTGACGAGTTTTGAGAAAGTGACTTCAGTATTGCAGAATGTAGCAATTGAAAAAAAGACTGTAAACATCATTTCAAAAGCATGATCTTAGTCAGTGTTTTGGTTAATACTGAGCAGAAAGCTGCCATCATGCAGAATGTGTCTTTCACCGACATGGGTCTTTTTAAATTACCATCTCTAACACGGGCAGACCTTAAGTCACCTAAAAAAAGGCCTCCTTAGACGGACGAAGACCCTCGCTGCACACGAGCAGGAACTAAGCCGAACTGAGACTCCGCCTTAAGACGGCTGGGGCGGGGAAATGTGGGCCTGCTGCGCGAAGGTTTTAAAGTGACATTAACCTCTATCTGGTTCTCCTGTATTTTAGAGTGGAAACACTACCAGCAGCCACAAGCTGGCTATGGAATGAGGCTGACATGGTGGGAGGGAGCCTCCACAGCTCTGCCACCGCCGAGATTCCCCTACCCCCCAACACTCAATGAGCAGGGGCTCCCACAGTCAGTCAGAAGCCGATGTCGGTGCCTTAAGACACAAATGTGTGCATATCTACCTATTTAGCCTCTTTTGGAAAAAGTAAGATAATATTACCCAGCTGAATGACGTCAGCTTCAGGTTCTTATAGGAAAGATCTTCACTAAAAATACTCAGTTGTTCTTTTTTTTTTTTTAAATTACCCTCCACCCCCCACCCTGCCAAGAAGAGCACAGACCTACACTGTGACAGTCACTGAGGCGGGTGCAGCAGGCCGTGGGCATCTGGACCTCACAGAACCCGTCCCCCGAAACAGACAAGCAGAGGCCATGGCTCTCCCCTTTCAGCCCAACAGAAGTGCATTTTGTTGAGGGTCTTTATCCAAAATGGCTGGATTTGCAGTTTAAGTGCCTTGTGCAAAGGGATCCCTGCTCCTAGCAGGCTCTGGCGTGCACATGCTTTCACTACATTAGCTGCTGTTCACGCTCACACACACAAACACGAATGCTGGGCCCACTATGCCATTATAGCTACTACACCAGTCTCGCCGTGCTGGAGCCTGAGCAGGGAAACACCCGGCAAACAGCTCCAGATGTGCATCGTTTAGGACCATGGCTTATGGTGTGATGTAAACCTTATCAAAGCCAGGCCTTGGTAGCACACCTGGGCTGCTGACTGACTCATCATCTAACTGGCATTATGTAGGTTACAGTGCTTCAACAGGGATTAAAACTCAGGTCTGCATCAGCAGATACCTCCCTGGGCATTACATATGACTTGAAAGACATGCAAAACAGGACCGGCTATTTCCAAATCCTAAACTGAAAAGCTGGAAAAGATGGGCTTCAGAGCGGAGTCATTTAGAACGGCTGCAAAACCACAGTAACTAAGCCAAATTAAATGCTGGTGTTCATTCACCTCGGTATTTCTCCGTAACACGCAGAGCCAGTGAATGGAGCGGTAGTGAGTAAGTGCAGCCATTAGAGACGCTCAGTTAGAGCCGCTCAGTCTCCGGCGCTCACACGCGTCCATTACTATCAATTACCCGGCAGCTGACTCATATTTACACACATACATGTTGATACAAACCGCAGTGTTTCTTTCGTTAATAGAAAGCGGAACGCGGATTGAAGTCGTCCTAGTAGCTGCTGTAGTGCAACAAGTAGATCGATGCGCTACAGCCCAAAGGTCGTGTTTCGACCCTCACGAAGCACGTTGTAATCCGTCCATCTAGTGGATAAAAGCCTCAGATAATGAATAAATGTTAATACTGTCCATAACCGCCCAGGTAACACTGTAGCCAGCGTATATTTAGGTTTTCTGTGTGTTTTATAAAAATAACTCCTAAAGCGGTGAATCTCGCTTTAAGTAATGCTTGCAAAGGTGATATATGGATGTAATGTGATGTAAGTTCTGTATTCTGTATGAAACCACGTATTATACAGCTCGCAAAATTAAAGTGACTGTTGTTTCATGTTGTGTGAAACACCTTCGGATTGCACGCAGACCACGACGAACCCCATTTCGTGATATTCACACATCTAATATGTTGCAACGTGACTTGATTAAAGCAATACTGAAGTAATGTGCAGTGACAAATGAAAGTGGCAGGGACACACGTGTAAGTGCACAGACATAAACATATGCTGGCGGCGTCCCAAAGGACGCAAAGACTGCTAGTGAATGCAACCGCTCGAAAGGCTTTCGGAAAAGCCAGAAGTCGTAAACGTGCAACCGGCTGAAAAATGATGCATAACGGGGGGGCTGACAAATTAGGACAAAAACAGGGCTTGAAAATTAAAACATTTCAAGTTGAGCCAGAAATGCATGCTTTCACATGAGTGTAATATATGCGTGAACCGTATTGCTGAAATGTAACATACTGGGTCTGATAATATCGGCTGGAGGTTTTCGCAGTGGGTATGAATGAGTGGAGAGACGCTCCGGCCGCTGCAGAGGCTCAGCTTTTCATTATAAGCTACAGCGAAGGGCAAAACATCTGGATAACGGCTCGCGGGCGACTCTTCAAACGCCACATCAAACTTCTCTCCCCTTAAGTTCTCATTCAATTTAATGTGCATGTTCAGTGCAGTTACCGCCACAGAGGTGGATAGTATGCACTTCAGAAGTTCCGTCAAACTTTTCTTTCGCCGCGAGCTCGAGCTCCTGCTCCGCGCTTCCTTTTCGCCTTGCCTATAAGATCCACTTCCTTACATTTCTGCACTGCAGATGCGGATACCATTGCGAATGGGAAAAGACAATCACATACTTGATATAAATCACTTTATACTTAGTAAATGTATTCAGTAAGTGTGTTTTTTTATTCTTGTTTTCAAGGTAAACTCTTAGATTTAAAAAGGTCTCGCTTTTTTATACTTTCAGCTGCACGCTGGAAACGTGGCTCCAGCGGCTCGGAGCGCCTGTCGGGCTTCAATGAGCAACATTATAACAAAAGAGCTGCTTACCTGCAGTTTATTATAACGCCTGATCCTTGCAGCCTCTGAAAGCTCGCAAATATCTCTGCCGGTCTGTCACTCTCGATATATTTACACCTCCGTGCCTTCAGGCTAAAACCTGCCTTTTTCTGCTTTCACTCTTTTTTGGAACAGGGCACTTTCAGGCGTGACTTTTCCCGGGTCTCGAATCGCATTTGAGCTGAAAGAAAGCTACATTTACTTGTTTTTTAACCCGTTTGACGCCATATTTCTGTAGTCTTTCTAAAGCCGGTATTACTGTAATCTACCACTGAAACCACATACATTTTCTGACTATAGAAATTTAACAGCCCTGATTATAATCTCATATTTACATCGGATACGTGTTTAAATGAATAAATCTGTATTTTTAAATGTGACACAAACTACAAAACCAAAAATGTTTGTCATTTGTAGGCCTAATCAATTTATATGAAGCTATTATTCACCCCATATTGATAAATACTGGCATTTGCAATTGAACCCTGGTCCCAGAGGTGTGAGGTGTGCTAACCACTGCCCCATCATGCCACCCCCATTTACTACTACATTTGTTAAGAGTAAAAGAACATATTAACATATAATATATTGATTACTAATGCCAAGTCAAACATCACACTCCTGAAAGCAGGAAGACTTATTTAGGATTTATTGTATTATTGTACGTTTATTCATTCTGTCCAGTGCCCGTGATCTGGGTCGGGAGAGTGGCACCGTGGTTAGCTCTGGTGCTTCACACCTGTGGAGTATAGCGTTTGCATGTTCCCCTGTGTTGTTATGGGGTATCCATCAGGTACTCATGATCCCCCCCCCCCATACAGTACAAAATACACACTAAAGCAAACTGGAGTTACCAAACTGCCCGTAGGTGTGAAGGGTGTGTGTGCCTTGTGATGGGATGGCGCCCCATCCTGGGTTGTTCCTTGCCTTCCGACCATGGGCAGGCTCCAGACCCTGCAACCCTGAATAAGACAAGAGGGTAAAAAAGATGGAAGAATGGATGCATTCTGGTTTAATGTCACGTTACTGTATATGCTTCTATTGTGTGGCAGTGTGGAGATACAGATATGCAGCTTTCACTAGTAGTCAGACTGAAAGATTCTCTCACTACAATGATATTTCTCTGACTCAGTCTAAACCATCTCCTGAATAAGAAAACTGTTATATACAGAATAGCATGAGTTACATTCTGGACTACACAGATTAAAATTTTCAATACATTTTGAATGTCTACTCACACTAGTATCACATTAAATAATGCAAATAAATATTTCAATAAATAAAAATCAAGGACTCAAATGAAATTCAACTTATACCAGACGACAAACTGGACCGTCTGTAAAGTTGTAAATAGTCAGTTGATTCCAATCTCTTGATTTCTTTGCATTGCATTTTCTGCAATAATCAGCCTTTTCTCAAGATTGCCCACGAGGTGTGGGGATACTTGAATCCCTATTTAGTCTGTATCTGAATAGAGCGATTCCATGTCTCACATGGGTGTAGCTTCAAAAGAGTTTGTGTCATACACTAGAATATAGAATATAGACTTGGATTGGACTTCTTCATGCTACATCTGTTTTGAGCATAACTTACAATAGAATAGCTACTTATTGTGATGTTATGACAGTAAATTACTTTTAATGTTTTTGGTCCAATATAGTTCTACATATAGTTTTTTTACATTCTAATGATCCTGGTTTGCAAAAGATCAAAGTGAAGCCTTTTGTTGGCCATATAATGTTTCAATCCTTCCAAGAATACAATTTCTCAGTCCGAACAAATGGAAGACTTTCTAAAAAAATTATGATGCTTAATTTCGTATATATTTCAGCTCATTTCAGACGCTTCGAAGTGCAGAAAGTGAGTCATTTGTCTCATAAAATCCCTCCACATTTTGAGGAATCACACAAATTTTGCGCTGCAATTTTTCAGCGCTAATTTTTATTTGCCTGCAAAAGTAAAACGTAGAAGCTGTTAAGTCCGCCTGAAAACGGCCGGTGAAAGTAGCGAAAGTGCGAGTTTCAATGCCAAGGGCGGCCGGGTTGCCAGATATGAAACGGACAGTACTGGAGCTAAGACTAAAAAACCGCTGAAACTTTCTCATATTGTTATAACGGCACACCGTTTCGTTATTTTCATATAAACGTATTTTAATACGGACGGAAAAAAAACATTATCTCTGTAAGTTACCGTTTTGGGTTCTAAAAGAGCCTTTTTACACTGAGATAAAGATCAGTCTGTGGAAATATCTACGCCGATATGTTAGCTTGTATTGTTTTACAAACGAAGAAGTAGCCTGTTTTAGAAGTGGAATTTTCACACACTAAACGCATTCAGCGCACGCACGTGAGACTGGAAGAAACGGCTTGATAGAATTTGGACATTAATTACCTGTCCCACCTGTTGGGGGCGATGTCGGGACAGCTCGGCGCGTCACGTGGCACGCACGTGTGGGGACCTAAAGGACCCCAGTCGGCATAGTGCACGGCAGACGCCGATTCAGCCGTATCGTTTAGGCTGCCAAAAGTTTTGCCCCGTCATGGCCTGTGTTCAAGTTTCTTTTTGTCACGTGTTCCTCGGAAACAAAGAGAAATTTAGTTGCTGGGACAGGTGCATTCGGGGATAATAGGACAAACATCAGTGCAATAATAAAGACACTGCAAGACAAAAGGCATTGTAATATCGGGAGTGAAACGATAAGTACCCGATGCAATAAATAGGTGGTGTGTCAGGGAAGGATGTGCAAATAGTCCCTGAGGTAAGCAGTACTAATAAAGTGCCGAAATTTTAAACTAGTGATAGGTAATAAATGTTGACGCTGTCCTCTGATCCATCGTTGTGGTTGTCGTTTATAACGGTGTCAGGCGTGTTCTTTCCAGCGAGGGGACACCGGCAGCCCCACTCAAGCCGGCGTGGACACTGGTTCACAGAGGGAGTAACAAGTGCAAATTATCTGGCTCTTTTTCAGTTGATAACTAACTCGGCTGACAGATGCCTGCATCCCACTTACCCTGCTTATCAAAGCTGGTCTGAGACTGAGCAGCTAAACATGCTTTATAACGTCGTTTGTGTGATGGATATTTCTATTTGTGCCCACCCCATATGACTTGTTTGTTGAATGTTGATTTTCTAAACCATACATTTAATTTATTTAGCAGACGCTTTTCTCCAAAGCGGCATAAATGATTGGGAAGGCAGAGTCAGAACCTGGTGCAATTGGGGTAAGGGGGAGGCCACTCTGCTCTACTTGGGTTTTGGACCAGTGACCTCCTGATTAATTTAATTTGGTTATAAGTCAGCAGAAACTCCTCCTCAACACAACCTCTCACTCTGCTTACAGTGAAAACAGCAGCACCGCCACTCCCACGGCACAGAATGAAAATCAACACCTAGTAAAATATCAAAGTTTACATAGGGTATGCGGTACAAAAGTGGAATGTGTTGTATGTAATGGAATGTATTTAGGCTGTATTGTAGAACTGGTGACATTTCCCTGTACAGCATAAACCCTGGGGTACAGGAGAAGGTGCTGTGGTATCAGCCCTAAAATCTCTGCAGAACCCACTGCAGCCTATGATCATTTCCAAAAGTAGAAACATTATTTAGCTCCAGAAAGAACATATGCTCGCTCTCACTCACCAGATCTCTATGGCAATTATTTCCCTCTTATTTGATTGGTGCGAAGCAAGAATGAAGTTGGACACCCTTGACTTTTTCAGGGTCTTGGCCACTCAAGAATTTCAGAACATAATAAATACAATAGTCGCATTTATCTGTCTAATTCTTTCATGTCTTTGACCAAGGGGTGGCAGATTTATCCACCTTTCCTTCCATAGCTGCTGGAATGCAGTGCATTCGTTAACGGCACACCATTATCATCACCTCACAAAGCAATTCTTAGAGGCACTATTTCACAAAAAAACCATAAGGGGTAATAGTTTACTTAAGGCCATGTTTTTAGTAACTGATATATAATAATGCATTCATTCAAAAGCATTATAAACATGGCTATAAATATGCAACAAATTATCATAGCATTGTGTATTATGCATTATGAATGCTTTATGAAGCGCTCATCTATAATGCACTATAGATACCTTCATAATGCATTATAATGGTTGGTATAAGCATTTATGATGCTTTTTACTGCATTATAAATGTATCTATAGTGCAATGTAGATGAGAGCTTCATAGAGCATTCATAACACACATAACTATAATATGTAATCTCTTTTTATAAATATTTATAGCCATGTTTATAATGCTGTATGAATGTCTTACAATGAATTATAAGAACAGTTATTAGGCTTCATGAATATAGGCTTCATAGGAACTGTCGCCACAAGGGGAGACTAGTGAGACAAGCAGATACATGCAGCAGTGACGAATGCCATTGATACCTGTAAAACAAGGTAATGAAAATAATTTGGCAATTCTATTAAGTCAATAATGATTAAATTTGGCTTATCCCTGTTGGGTGGGCAGACGGTCCTACCCCTCGCACAGCCATGGCCACGCCCCAGTCTAGCAGAGACCACGCCCCTGCTTTAAATGCTCCTTTACCTCCACTGTGTCTTCAGGGTCCTCTGCTGTAGTTTGCACAGAACTTTACAGAGCTAAACAACAACCCATCCTTTCAACTCAACGCAAAGATTTGTCTGTGGTGGTAAACGGTAGTTTTTTTGAGAAACTACCCCTCCATTGCCATCTCCACCAGAACTGTCAGCAAATTTTATGGGTCATTTGGTCCTCAGAATGGGGTTTAGAAGTCAAGGTGAAAGGTACAGAACATCTGGGCTTGCCATGACTGGTGTAGCTGGCATACCTTTCACTTTGTACCACACCTTGTTGGTTTTATACATGAACAGGGCCAAAAGCCTCCAGTTATGTCTTTTTTCCCTTTCACCTCTTGCTTATAACAAATCCAAGCAGAGAGTAAAGCTGTTTTATTCTTGCAAACACTTGAATAAAAACTGCTCTAAGGAAAGTTCAATCGTTGAGCAAAAAGGTGTCATGAAGTACAGAAGGTTTCTCTTTGCTCTCTCGGAAATTCGTTCCAGTTCCCAATTTCCAGTTCTGTGATTCTCAGAACACACACACAGGGGGTGTTTTGACTTGAGGCAGAGGGCAGGTCTGATATGCTCACCTTACTCAAATCTCTCCCGGGCCTCAGACAATCATGAAGAATCCCTCAGACTCTAGGCACTCGCTGGAGGATTGGTGCACTTCTTGCAAGAGCAACTCAATGAAGGCATACACTGTATTCTGTGACACCAAAGATCCTCCTTTTAGTCTTGGACGTAGCACCTTCCTCACATTGCCCACCTCCCTCACTATTTCTGTAGATGTTGAGTTGAAGCCAATTAGGGCTAAACACCTGAATTTAGTGAGAGCTTTAACTGAAAGGCCCTTGAGACCAATGAGAAAGAGGCCAGAGTCAACAACCAATCAGAAATCATTGTCCTGTAGTGTATCTCACACTGAAGCTAAAACACAAACCAAGCTTTTACTTTGCCCATGAACAAAGCAAAGGATGGTGACTGGTTTTGTTCTCTGTTAATAGCAGATGCACCCTGATTTAAATGCACATCACACAGAGAGGGGAGTGTAGCAATGGTCCAAATCAGACTAGGAAATGATGATTAATGTGGAATAAGATACGGATGGTAGTATATAAATGCAGAGGTGAGACTGCATGGGGTTTCCTCCCTACAGTGCCCTGAGCAGCATGCTTCCCCGACCCGTGTGCTTGCCGTGTGTGTGTGTGTGTCTTTGCGGTTCCGGAGGCTGTTTCCTCATCTCCGATGGCTCTGCACCCATTCAGGCCTGTGCAGGAACTGGGTGGCGGGGGGGCTTGGTCCAATGTGGTTTCCCGTCATATTTCAGGCCTTGGTACCTGGCTGTTGTCTAATCTAAGCCAGGCAGGCTATGTGGCATCTGCTCAGGAAGTTCCCCTCCACGGCCTACGTAATGCTAACTGCTAACGTGCTTACCGCAGGGGGGGCGCGGGTGTATTTTGGGGGAGGAATGTTGATCAACTTGTCAACCCCCCCTCATGTGTGGGATCTGAAGGGGGTTTATCTCCCTGTGACACACGGAGCAGTGAAGTGCTGGTGTGGTTGGACCTACACTGGAGGGAATAAGGATGTGACCTTTCACACACAAACACACACACACAGAATCATAGACACACATGCAGACACACACAGACTCACACACAAACATGTAGACACACACACAGATACACACAAACACACTCCTCTTTTTCATATCTTTATGGGGACTCTCCATTCATTTCTAGGGGCATAATCCTAATCCCAGCAATGACACCCTTAAGCCCTACCCAGCCCTAACCTTAACCAGAAGTAACCAATCAAAATACAAGACTTTCGGCATTTTTACTTTTTTAATTGCATTCACAGATTTTTATGAAATTGAGTTTCCCGAAAAAATGTTCCCACAACATTAAAGTAACATAAAAACATGAAAACATCAAATGCAGACACACAATGACACCCATGCACACAGACAGGTACAAATACATCCACAGACACACTAACAGACATACACACAGTTATATAGACACAGTCACACCAAGACATACACAGATAAATTCACACACACACAGAAATACAGAACCACGTGTACAGACACACACATAAACAGACACACGGAGACTGATATAAACACAGATGCTTTGCAACGCCAACAATACATACAGATTAAATGCTTTGATTTGTAACTACATTTGCGAACTCCACAAAATAAAAACCAGAACTTCTGTTTCTCAAGCAGTGCCATCTCTTGGCCATCGACAGCATTGGCCCAATATACCTGGATGCCCTGATCCTTTCAATGATTTACCAGAAGATTGGACTCTGATCTTCGTCCACTGCCTGCTTCAGTTACTTAGTTACGAATCCCCACTATTAGCCTGAGCCCCTTGTGTTTCCGTGGCAACCACATCGCATTCTTCCTCTGTTTTGGACTCTGTTAGTCCAAGCCTCCCCTGCCCCTAGTCCTACTGGGGGGAGGGGAGATTGGGTATCAGGGAGGTGGTTGATAGTGGATTACTCAAGAGTGCTTGAGCCAGAGGAACAAACTGTTTCTGTTTCTCGCTCTCTCTCCTTTAT
>JAODKM010000118.1:9715691-9728260 GCA_026780845.1 Petrocephalus sullivani | reverse complement strand
GTACCAGTGGTTTGTAAGAAAAGGGGGGGGGGGGATCTATAGGTCTTATGCTGCGTTCCTTTTAAACTTGGATGTCGGAAATTTAAACTAGAACGTCCCCTAATGTCGGAATTCCGACTTAGAAAGTTGGAGAAATCTACACAACCCGGCCTCAGAATACAAGGGAAAGCTGTCATATATACTGTTTAATAGCACTTATGTCTTATTTGTGTTTCATTAAATTGATAGTACACACAGAACTGTGCAGTCTTTATTCGTGGACATGATGTTACATTGTTTGCATGTGCAAAATATTGCGTGTAGTATTGTTATCAACTGATTTTGCTAACAATGGCTAACAATGAATCTGGCTAGAACTGGGACCTATTTCAGAAAGTAGGATTTCTTGCTTAGCTGGATGACTTGTTGGGTTTAAGTTAGGCTGGGCTAAGTGTAACTGAAGGAAGATAAAGGCCATTTAAACTAGGGCACCTCAAATCCTGCTAGGCAAGAAATGCTGTTTTATGAAACAGGTCACTGATATTGGTAAATGACTTCCCCACATGTACTGGAACGCAGTCAGCTTGGGTGTGACGTCTTTCTGACATTTGACGTTCTGACTTTTGTTCTGTCACTTAAATGGAAGATAGAATCATTACACAGTTGAATAAAAGACTGCGCCCTGATGCAGCAAGTTTAACTAAAACACGGACACTTCGTGCAGCCACCAGGAAGACTGAAGCATCTCGTTGGTGCGGTTTTACACATCTCGGCACGCATGAATAAGGTCCCGAATACGCTTGTTTCACTTAAGATCAGTGCTGGAAACTCATCTGTTCCCATGTTGATTCTTGCAAACCAAAATATTTACAAAAATTGTCACACAGATTTGCAGTAGGGGGTGTCCCGCGACATAGAATAATGTATAGCAGCCATGTGCTTATTTAAGCAAATGCTAATATGCAAATAAATCAGTCACCCTGGACCATCTGCATCCCCTGGAAATGTGAAGTCTCATCCCAGTCAGACAAACTGCTATTAAAACAACTCTGTGTTTTCGTGATAAAATTGTATTTGAGCACTTTTATCAAAGGAAGTGAGAAACTGACCAACTAATCCATCAGTTCAGATGCAGATCAGATGAGATCCATGTAGTATAAATAGCATAACCTTGAACATTTTCCACCTGCACACACCATAGTCAGGAATAAAGGTTTCACACAACACTAAACAACTGAGAACTGCATGAGAGTATTAGTAAGGCTGCTGCTATCTGCCCAGCAGTAATGCAGCTGTGTGGCGCACCTAGAGGAATATATGCTAACTGTCCCACACAGGCATTCCACCACTGAGGCACAGCCCTGCAGTCACAACACTAGGTGGCAGTAGTGGACAAACGTTCCTGTCCTATTCTCTGTCCTCTGATACCATAGCAGGGTGGTGTGGTGGCTGCTTGACCAATTCACAGTCACACTGTTTGTGTTGAGCTACAAAGAATACCTGAACATTTGTGTTATTTTCATGCTGGTACTTCCTGGGGCTCACAAAGCAGCATTTTCCCAGACTCCCAGTCTCAAAATGGGAGATGTGCTGTTATTTCTGCTGGGTTAAGCAAGGTGAATTGGCATTTTATCAGGAACAAAACAGACTGAAGTTTTTTGGGGGGGGTTGATGTCAGACGGGCTGGGAGGACGCAGAAAGGCACTGTAGCGGCATCTTTTGACTTCAAACTCCTGGCTCTGAAACCTAGAGAGTCACCAGGGCAGACTAACGAAAAAGAAAAGTGGAGGCCGGCCACCAGGTGTAGAATAGAGACTGAATTCCGGGTGAAATATGTACATATGCATCCATCTCAGACAGAGGAAAGCCACAAATGGCTGAAAGAATTGTCCAAGTGATTTGTCAAGATACAGGCACATTACCATGTATTCACTTTCAAACAACACAATTTGACTTGACGGGAGAAGCTCCTTCTGAGCCTCTGGGCCTGGTAACGAGGGGCTTGTTAGGGTGTGATGTGTCCTTGCTAGTTTTGGCAGCTCTGCTCCTGCATTGTCTGAAGTAGATGTACGCTCCCGAGTAGAAGGATTCCGAGGTAGAATGGTTGCTGAGACCTAGAACCTCTTCAGCTACAAAGTGGCGGTTTCGACTTCCCCCAAGAGCCGTACCCAAGTTGTATTGTGAAGAAATGGTTGTAAATTATTATAATACATTCCTGATAACCCCCAGTGCATTCCTGATAACCCCCAGTGCATTCCTGATAACTTGAAAATTTCTCTTGAAAAACCTCCTACTTAAAAATGTAACGGACAAACGTAATGGATCCACAATACAAATTTAAGAAAGCTATTGCTAATTCCACTAATGTTTGATGCCAACATAACACAGCGATTCCCACAGACTTGCTAGAGGAAATTAGCCCTTAGCAAAACATGATGCCGTGAGATTCTCTACACGCATTTACATGTATGAAACAGTTTTACTACCTTTTAAAAAAGTCTGTAGGGTTTGCTAACTACCCCAGCATTTTCAACGTAGCTAATTTTAGGTTTGTAATGGAATAACAAACATTTGCCATAAAATTTCTTGCAGGAGCCTGAGAGTGTCATATCAGACACTTGAGAGATGGAAACCCTGCCTTTACCAAGCTGACCTTTCTCCAATGGAAAATCGAAGCAAGCTGCAACTATGCTGTAACTAGTGTTACGAGTTGGATATGGCCTTGTTCATATATGCCAGTAAAAAAGCACCATATGGTGGTACAGCCGATGTGTCTTTAGATACCGGAGTCATCATGTGGTTGGACCAGGTGAGGTCATCAGAGGTACAGACTCCCAGATATCTGTAGAAGGCTGTTCAAACTCTCAGCTGAGCCCCTTTGATGTTGAGAAGCCTGAATGCAACAGATTGTTTATGTCTAAAGTCTACCACCTTAGTCTTATAGGTGTGACGTGAACGACAGTTAACTTGCTGTCATAGTGGCAAACCATCCACCTCGTCCAGGCAGGCCTGCTCATTATGGCTGTAGATCAGGCCAATTACAACTGTGCTGGCTGCAGATTGATTATTTTGTTTGTGATGTGTCCGGCCACGCAGTTTTTGCAAGTACAAAGAGTAGAGCAGAGGGCTCCGAACGCAGACTTGAGGGGAGCCAATGTTGAGGTTGATAGAAGCCGAAGTACGGGATCCCACCTTCATCGGCTGGGGTCTGCCTGTAAGATCGAGGACCCAGGCACAGAGAGAGGCATCCCGACCCAGGTTCCTGAGCTTGGAGAACAAGGGGGACTATGATGCTGAAAGCTTCACCACAGTCTATGAACAGAACCTACCACTGTGCAAGTGGGGTAGGGAGGTGACCCAGTCACAGAGAGAGGTATCCCGACCCAGGTTCCTGAGCTTGGAGAACAAGGGGGACTATGGTGCTGAAAGCTTCACCACAGTCTATGAACAGAACCTGCCACTGTGCAAGTGGGCTAGGGAGGTATGCAGGATGTAGAAGGGGGCACCATCGGTGAGCGTGTTTGGGCGATAGGCAAACTGAAGCGGATTGAGACATCGAGAGGGTGGAGCAGGTAGAATCCTTGTTCAGCCTCTCAAAGCACTTCATTAAAAGGGAGGCGAGGGAAACATGTGGGTAGGGGCTGGATAGGCGGGCTTAAGCTGTGCAGGGCAGAGGCGCTTCTGCTCGTGCTGCCCAGGCCGGCTGCTTTCCTGCCGGTCACTCGCCACAAGGACACGCGGAGCCGCTGTTCGCTGACGGTGACCGTACAGAGCGGATGCGAGCCTCACCGGCACATGCGGCCACAGTATCAAAGGCGCTCAGATCTCAGTACAGTTCGCAGGGAGGGGTTTACCTCAATAATCAGTGATCGTACCCCGTCCTTGCCACAGGCGTCGCACGTCACCCACATGAAAGTGGGACTCCAGCTTGGGCTAACCTGTGGCTACTGGTAATGCTGGCTCTGGTAAAGCTAATGCTAATGTGGGACCGCCAGTGCGGGTGGTTCAGGTTTAGCTAGTCTGGGGCTGCTGGTGATACCGGGTCTGGTAAAGTCAGGTTTCATTTAAGACTAGATTAAGACGGGTAACTCAGTGGTGATGGTTGAAGTGGCTCCCCATTGCATTTGCAAAAAGGGCTTTGGGTGCATTATATAAATGTAACATTCATTCATTTATTCATTCATTCATTCATTCAACTCAGGGAAGTTGATGCCCTGCATGCATGGTGGGATTGAGGAAGAGGCCAGGGAGAGACAATGTGAAGGAAGAAGAGGAAAAGGTGGGGAACTGAGTAAACGGCTGATAGTGATAGAGAAATAGAGGGGGTGGAAGGACGATAGAGGGAATGGATGAAAAAGAAAGGGTGAAAAAAGGCACTCAGAAGCAAAGACAATAGCCATTGGACAATAATCTAATGTAATCATCTGCTAAATTAATGAACATCTTAGAGACAAAGCAGGAAATCCGAACATGAGAAAAATACCCCAGGAAGCTGGATCATAAGCCCTGCCTCACAACCAGGGGAAATAGAAAAAACCTACAAATAGGGCCAGTGGCTAGGTCACATCCACCCAATGCAGCCCAGCAGGCCCGACCACGCCCTCCAGTGCGGCCCTGCAGGCCCAGCCACGCCCCCCAGTGCAGCACTGCAGGCCAAGCCATGCCCCCCAGTGCAGCCCTGCAGGCACAGCCACACCCACCCAGTCTAGTCCTGCAGTCCCAGCCACGCCCCCCAGTGCAGCCCTGCAGGCACAGCCACACCCACCCAGTGTAGCCCTGCAGTCCCTGCCACGCCCCCCAGTGCAGCCCTGTAGGCCCAGACATGCTCCCCAGTGCAGTCCTGCAGGCTGTGCCGCACCCCCCAGTGCAGCCCTGCAGGCCGTACCACACCCCCCAGCACAGCAACGTCTAGCGGGGAGCCAGCTGCCTCCATGCTGCCATGATCGTGTACATTGCTACTCCACATGTATGTCTATTGATATATGACTTTAATATCAGCTGTGATTGCCATGGTTACTGAGAAAGTAAGTACACGGATTCACATTCTGGAAAGTTGGACTTCCTCTCACATCTGAAATCAAAGACAATCTAAGGAATAAACGCATAGCCGATGGGGATATTACACTTTCAGCCCCACGTATATAACTGAATACACAACTTCATGCACCCACATACACAGCTACACACAGTCACACACCAGACACACATACACACAGATGCACACATATTCCATCCATTCATCCATTCATCTGGGGTTGGGTCGTGGGGGCAGCAGTCTAATCAGGGATACCCAGACCTCCCTCTCACTAGCCACCTCTTCCAGCTCTACCAAGGGAATACCAAGGCGTTCCTAGGTAGATAGGAGCCAGCGGATCAGGGTCTGCCCTGGAGTCTCCTCCAGGTTGGACCTGCTCAAAGCACCTTTGCAGAGAGGTATCCAGGAGGCATCCTAGATAGACACCTGAATCACTTCAAATGGCTTTGTCTTCCTGAATGTCTGAGCTCATCACCCAGGAGCCCAGACACCCTGTGAAGGAAACTCACTGTACCAATCCACCAATCTCCTGCTCCCTTCCCTCATTTGTGAACAAGTCTCCAAGATACTCAAACTCCTCCACTTGAGGCAGTAACTCATCCCCCACTAAGAGAGGGCAATCCACCCTTTTCCTGTTGAGAACCATGGCCTCAGACTTGGAGGTGCTGATCCTCATCCCGGCTGCCTCACACTTTGCTGTAAGGTGTCCCAGTGCATGCTCTAAGTCACAGCCCTATGACTACAACAGGACCACATCACCCTCAAAAAGCAAAGACGCGGTTCTGAGGTCACTGAACTTTACCACCTCTGTCCCTTGGCTACACCTAGTCCATTAAGGTTATGAACAGAACTGGTGACAAAGGACAGCCCAGGCAGAGTCCAACACCTACCGGGAACAAGTCTGATTTACTGCTGGTGGTGTGAACCAAACTCTCGCTCCATTTGTATAGGGACTTGATGGCCCACAGCAAAGGACCCCATACTCCTGGAGCACCCCCCACAGGATTCCCCCAAGGGGCATGGTCGTATTCCTTTTCCAAATCCACAAAACACATGTAGATTGGTTGGGCAAACTCCCACAGACCCTCCAGTGGAGAGTTAAGAACTAGCCCAACATTCCGCGACCAGGACGGAATCTGCATTGCTCCTCCTGGATCCGAGGTTCAACCAACGGGCGGACCCTCCTCTCCAGTACTACATCATAGACCTTCCCAGGCAGGCTGAGGAGTGTGACCCCCCTTATGTTCTAACACATCCTCCAGTCCCCTTTCTTAAAGACTGGGACTAGCACCCCAGTCTGCCAATCCAGCGGCACTGTCCCCATTCTCCACGCAATGTTGAAGAGGTGTGTCAGCCAAGATAGCCAAACAACATCAAGAGCTTTCAAGAACTCAGAGCAAATCTCATCTATCTCCTGAGCCTTACCACCAAAGAGTTTCTTGACTACTTCAGTGACCTCGGCCCCTGTGATGGGTAAGTCCTCCTCTGAGTCTTCCACCTTCCAAGGAAGGTGTAACAGTGGGATTCAGGAGGTCCTGAAAATTCTCCTCCCAATGACTGACTATATCCATATTTAACATTAACAGCCCATCCCTGCTGTACAGTACACGGCATGGGTGAAGCATTGCTTCCCCCTCCAGAGTCTCGTGAATCTTTTCAGTTTCCCTGTTTTCTTTGCCAGAATTGTTCGAGGCCAATCGAAAGTCCTTCTCCATGGCCTCACCAAACTCCTCCCACATCTGAGATTTTGCTTCAGTAACTGCTAGTTACTGCTAGTCACGTTCCATTTGGCCTGCTGGCACCTGTCAGATGCTTCTTCAAACTGACAAACTCCCTTTACCACTGGTGTCCACTACCATGTTTAAGGATTGCCATAGCAACCGGCACCAACAACTTTACAGCCACAGCCGCGCACAGCCGCCTCAGAAATGGAGTCCCGGAACATGGCCCATTCAGGCTCAATGTCCCCTGACTCCCTCAAGAGGCAGGGAAAGTTCTGCTGGAGGTGTGAGTTAAAGATCTCCCATCCTGGGCCTCCACCAGAATCTCCCAGCAAACCCTTACCATGCGTTTGGCTCTACCAGGTCTATCGGACATCTTCCCCCGCCGTCGCATCCAACTCAGCACTAGGTGATGATCAGCAGATAGCTGAGCTCCATGTATAGCTATCTTTATGGGGACACTCCATTCATTCCTATGGGCATAACCCTGATCCCAACTATGACACCCTTAATCCCTACCCAGCCCTGACCTTAACCATAAACCAAACAAAATATGAGACTTTTGGCATTTTTAGTTTTTTGATTGCAGACACAGATTTTTATGAAATTGAGGTTATCCTTATGGGGACCAAAAAAATGTCCCCACAAGGTAGAAAATAACTGTTTTTTATCACACTGTGGTGACATTGGGTCCCCATAACGTAATATAAATATGTCCTCACACACACACACACACAGACAAAGTCAGACAGACACACACAGATGTACACAAACTCAAACACACATACACAGAGTCACACAGATACATAGACACACATAGACACAATTACACACAAAGATACATAGACACACATACAGACCCAGAAACACAGACACACACAAAGCCACACACAGCGATAAATATACACATATACTGACAGAGAAACACACACATACAAACACACACAAACACACAATCACTCACAGACAGACAGTCATAGTCACACACAGACATTGTCACACAGACACCATTAGATGTACACAGGTTCGTGCACACATATACACACAGTCACACACAGACACAGAAACAGTCACACACATGCACAGATATACGCATACAACAGTCATATACACAAAGTCAAAGCCAGAGATACATTGACATACACACAGACACTGGGTCACACACATACAGATACAGAAACATACAGTCACACGCAGACAGTCACAGACACGCGGGCCTGTCGCCCCTCATCTCTCACTTGCTAGGACCCTGAGGTTAGTGCATGTGCTGCGTGTTACAGCTCCCAGCAACAGCCGTCTGCCTGCAACCTCCGGGCGACACGTTTCCCTGGCAACACAGAGCCCCCCGGTGACACTCGGCCTTGGTGTGCACCCCACTATTCAGCCTCACACAGCACACAGCAGGAGCTTGTGACACAGAATGACACAGTCCCGTGCTGCTAAAAGCCAAAGCTCCCACCCCCTTGCGGTCTCCCCCCACCGGGCTGACTCGGCCAGAGGAGCACCAAGGCACTAGCCACACGGGTGAAGACGAATTATGAGGCAGGGCTGCCTTCCGGCTGCTTGAGCTGCTGAACTCGAGCTGGAATCCAGCTTGGGTCTCCCTTAGAGGGAGAATGAAGGTCTTCCTAAGTACAGACCATGTGACGTGTCCTTGGCAAAGAAGCATCCGAGGCTGACTCAAATATGGAGGAAACCGCGAGGCACTCGTTAGGACCGCCACGTCGGCCTGGACGGACGTTACTGCACACGCCTCCCCCTCTACAGTGGCACATTTTTGGCTGCGTCCCTTCACCGTTATCATCCAGATTTAGTTGCTGTCATGAGGTCTTGTTCGGCTGACCACAACACCACCCAGCCCATCAGCCATGTGAGACAGGAAGTGGGGGTGTTGGTGCACTGCCCATGTAGGCGTGAGTGTGCGTGTGTCGGCGCGCCTGGTGATGGACTGGCGTCCTCACCAGCATGTTCCCTCCTCCCCCTCGTGTCTTGCACTTCCTGGGACGGGCTTCATGCTCCCTTTGTCCTGGATGGGCGGTTTGCAGAAAAGTCGCATAGCTCTGGATGTTGCATGGGGGGGGGGGGTAGCCCACATGTATACCCTAAAACTGCGAGCAGACCTAATTAGCAGGGAAGAACACATGATGCTTTGTGGGATCTCCACCCCGACTTGCGACAATCCCAGCTCACCAAGTGTCCCAGTACCAGCGTGAATATGGGCTGCTCTCACCCAGCCTTTAAAACAACAATCTCATCACTTATATATGGATTAGTACATAATTGTCTGTGGGCTTTTACATGGATGGACAGGTGAACACACAGGTTTTGTGTTTGTGAAATCGTCTGATTATATATGCAGCCAGGGAGTGTGGTTCACAAACTTGCAGCTCTATGCAAACACAGCCTGCTAAGTTGGTTTTAGTGTGGGCGCACGCGCGTGTTTGTGTGCGTGTGTGTGTGCGTGTGTGTGTGCAGGTTTGTATTTACCAAATGTCCCCACAATGTGATAATTGCATGTTATATCGACATTGTGGGGTTCACCTTTTCGGGCCCTATTAGGGGAAAGTCGATTTTATAAAAACCTGTGACTGCAATCAGAAGACAAAAAAATGTCAAAAGTCTTGTTTTTTGTTTGATTACCTATGGTTAAGGTTAGGGCTTAGTAGGGGTTAAAGGTGTCCTGACTCTGATTAGGGTTTTCCCATAGAAATGATGGATGGTCCCCACAAAGATGTGAATCCAAACGTGTATGTGTGGTGTGTGCATGTGTGTGCATGTGCCCTTCAGTCAGAATGCGTACCCTGACTGACATTTGCATGTACATAGCCCCCCTGCCTGAGTGTGAGATTTCTGTGTTTGTCTGACAAGCACAAAATCTCTCCTTTGAACCCTGGTGCACCCCGAGGATTGTGGACATTCTCTCCCTCCTACCCTCCGCTCTGGTGCGCTGCTGCCATAGCAACAGCAGACGGAGCTGGCACGTCCCAGTGAGGTTTTGCACCATAGGATAGGTCCTGTGAGGGTGAGTAGAGAATAACTCGCCACTAAAAGCGACCATGTGACCTGACACCTGCTCCTAGCCTGGATAGCCCCATTGAGAGTGATGCTCTGATGCTTGCCAGCCTGGGACTGTGCGGCTGTTGGGGGGTGGGGGACACTTAGCCCCAACAATGTCCATTTCTGCCTCTCCACTAGTGTTGTTTACAACCAGACATTGAGTATCCAGACACCAGGAATGGGACACAGGCTTACGTAGTAGCTAAGCAAAAGTGAGTTTCCATTGTCATTTCTAAACAAGAGCAAAACCACAAAGCAAAGCATCAAAAAACATGGAGAAGGCAGAACGAGGCTGACATTATTTGTTTTTCCATTGCTGTCAGATGCCTGTATCAAAATACTACTAGTTTGTCTGATCTGTTCTAATAAGAGCCCAAATACTGACAAACTACCTCAAGGCAAGACAATACAAAAATGCCTGGGAGATTTGCACGTCTAATCTGATGCAAACTGATGCTAAACGGATGCTAAACTGAAGCTAACCTAACGCTAAATGGATGCTAAGCCAATGCTAACCTGATGCTAACCTGGTGCTAGCCAGTTTCCCCCTTGCCTCCACCCAAAAATGTTCAGCCTTTCAATCACAAACTATGTAGCACAGTTGACTGTAAAGCATCACGGGCTGAACGCTGCAGCAATGACACAGATTTCCATGCTATGCAGCTGGAGAAATAATCGCAAAACAAAGACAAATCATTGGCCATGTATTGTTTATACTGTGTTTTAATTTGACAATATTCACAGAAAACTGCTGTTCCAAAAGTAAACTTTAATGCAACAATATTGTTACATACACTCATCCACAGCGGTATGATGGCGTACTGTTTAACCAGACATGACCGCGACTGGCACATTTGTAGGGGGTCTGGTATGGAACAGCACCAAACCCTTTAGCGTTCATTAGACTTTGTCACACCAAAGATAGTAATGGAGACGCAAGCTTTCACGGTATGGCCTGATGTGGCCAGATGATGGATAGATGGCAGATGAGGACTTACAACTAAGGGATTCCAGGTTTTACACCTGCCTGCAGATACTGCGGTCATTGTGTGGCACATGGAATGGTGTCTGTGGTGGGACACTTCACACCTGAATCAAGAGATGTTGAATGTTTGAGTCTTTTTGTCACAAAAGCTCACTGTAAGTTGCTAAACTGACTTGTGCCCGAAGCCACACAGGATACAACTCAGGTTACTTTAAAGAGCATTTTATAATGTAAGCTAATGTGTTCAAATGGTTCATTTGTAAAAAATGCCAAGCCGAGTGAGTCCAGGCTTGACCTCACTGATGGCTGTTTCTACCGCCCACTTGGCTCCATCTCACCTATGATTCCTGTAGCCCAGGCTGAAAATGGCCTCAGTCTCGGTTAAAAAAAAATCTTAAATAAATTCAGCCTCATTTGAAGGCTAACTGCAATGCGTTAGATACAGTTTTTGTCAAATGGCGCTTTTCCACTGCCATAGAGGAACCAGGCTATACCGGACCCATACTGCAACGAGACACTACTTACAGCACAATTCCAGCTCGCTTCAATTTTCCACTGCAGAAGGGATCGGCTCAGTAATGGCTGCTGGATTTGGAGAGTAACAGTGACGTAAAACCAAAGAGACACTTACTTACTATTCATACAGTGTACATCATGATTTATTATGCGCTAATTTCCGCTATCACGTGTGTGAGAATCGTGTGTGTTAGCATCAAATGCTAGCGGAATTAGCGCTAGCTTGTGTAAATTTGCATTACGCATCCATTCTGTTCAGCCATTCTATAATAATTTTTCAATTAGGAGGTTGGAAATTTTCAGGTCCCAATTTATCTGTAATGCACAGGGACATTGTGGTGTGCAAAACCGCTAATAATGACAATGCCTTTATTCCGTCAGATAACCCATGCAAATCACCCAATCAGATGGTGGTAATACAACCAGCTTGGTTTAGTCAAAGCACAGCCATGTCAGCACAGTTATGGACTGGGCACAGCTCAGTTCTGGGTAGCAGTTGAAAAGTGGCAAAAATCTGTTCTTGTCGAAGTGATTCTTCTCTGAGCTCAGTCTCATTTGTAGACAGGCTATGTCAAACACAGCCCCCCACTGGCCTCTGTCAGCCAGCTGTATGATCTGATCGCTGGTTGCGCTGACGAACACCCTGAAGAAGCTTCAACCAGGGCAAATCAATAAGGGGGTGGAGGCCCAACCACTGCTGCCCAAAACGAGGACACCGCCAGGTGTCAGAACCTTCTGGAGTGTCACTGCTTTCTGCAGCCAGACAGTCTACTGTTATCATGGCGGAGATTTGGGATGAACACAAACAGATGGACAAAGGCCATAACGTACAGACAAAATCCGCGCATCGTTTGTTCTTTGAATTTTCCGCTTCAAAACCAAACCAGAAAAAAAATCAGAATGGGCAAAGGGCAGAAACAGGCTTCGTTTTTGTGTTAAAATCAAACGGGAAAACTGTAAAATTAAATTTTTTCGTAGGTCTTGTGATATAAACGGGAAAATCCAGGGGATGCCAGACAATGTGACATATAATACAAAACATTTTAAAATATTATAACATATAAGGTGCCAGTCAAAAGTTTGGAAACACCCACCCATAGAAAGGTTTATTTGTACTATTCTGTGCATTTTAGGATAATTATAAAGACATGAAAACTAAAAAATAACACATCTCTGCTGAAAAAGCAGCACAGACCAGCATATTTATTATTTAAATGGTTAAATAATATTTTAACATAGGCCTAGTTGTCATACTGTGGCGACGAATCGAATAGAC
>JAODKM010000118.1:9686928-9698016 GCA_026780845.1 Petrocephalus sullivani | reverse complement strand
AGTGGAAAACCCCCCAAAAGTGAGCTGAACTGAACCGTGTCGTGCCGTACTATGCAGTGGAAAAGCGCCATTAGATAGAGGCAGGAGGAGGAGCTGTCAGGCCACAGGAGGCACTGTCACTCTTTCTCCATGCGCTCACCGAAGTTCAACTGATGTGTGCATGTTTTATTAGAGCACATACGGGCTACTCTTGACTGACATTTTCTGAAGTAAATATAAATTTTCTTCCCATGTGCTACAAGTCCACACAATTGAATGCTGTTATAAAGGTTTTTGTGCAGTTCCTCTGTTGTAGGCGGGAGGGAAATAAACAGTGTCTTTTCCCAGGGAACAGTACTGGATTACTCCACTGATAAGTGTATAGTTCTGTTAATTTATCATATCTACATGGGGTCGTGCCTGTATGCAGGTGTCAAGTTGATCAGTACTGGCACCACGGTTACAGATCGATGCTGGCACTGCTGATACTGATAGGTGATGGCACGTTGGCAATTGATTGGTGCTGGCACCGCGGATATTGATCAGTTCTGGCACTGTGTGTATTGATCAGTGCCACCACTGCGATTATTAAGGTTATTCCATGGTGTTTCCATGGAAGTCCAGGGGGGCAACAAACAACCTGATTATGTTAGTAGATCAGGACTATTACTGAGAAGATGACGGGGAAAATCTGACCACTGCCTGTTCTCACCTTTACTTGCTTATCTATTTATTTACACCTCATTGCTGTGTAAGAAGCTTTATTAGGAGTAAGAGTCCCCGGGGAGGTAGGAGCAAGAGTTCCCTGAGAGAATAGACAAGAGTGAGACACAGTTAACTCAATACTCTGGTACCAGAGACCTTACACGGGTGCATGGCTGTAGCCTGGGCTCAAAGTCCAATCTCACACCCCCACAGGTGACTAGTTGCTGTCACTTCAGGTGATGTCCACAGGTCGAGGTACAGGTCAGTTGGAGGAGAATGTAAGGAGGAGGATAACTGGGGTTGTCAGGCACTCACAATCTGGCAGGAGGAAAACCCTGAAAACTAATAATAATAATAATAATTCAGGAGAACAAGACAGCTTTGGAAGAGGCACAGATCTGAACATCAAAAACAGTCTATAATGACAAGGATTATGGTCCCTGGGCTTAAGGCCCTGTGGCTTAAGCAGGAGACATAGTCCTAGAAATCTATCTTTAGGGACGGCCACCAGACTTACCAGCAAGGGCACGCGGTTGCTTGCACACATTGCTTGTTCTCTGGGGTGGTAGGAGGAGCCAGATCATGCTGCCCTGCCGTGGTGATGTCGTTCTCCAGCTCCCATTGAACTGCTGCCATGGAATAGGTCAATGGGACAATGGTGTTGGGGGAGATTGACAGACTCTCAGCGTTGAACTTCCGTGAGAGGGTGCATGAAATTCATATTTCTCGGCCTTGGCAAAGAGCATTCTCCTGGAGCCGTTGCAACACCTGGTGCACCTGCCGGACATAGTCAAGGAATAGATGAACTAGTCATCTGTATACATGATAAAGCATCGGTCTATGAGGTCTTGAAAGACTGAATTTATGAATGACGTGTAGGGCTGTCACTATCGATTATTCGGTAGATTTAGTAATCTACCGAATAATCTGATGATTCATCGAGTAATTATTTATAATGCAATATAATATATACATTGCAATTTGCGCTAGGTAAGAACCAACCACACATTGCAGGGTGTACCCTCAGTCATTTACATTTACAGCATTTGGCAGACGTCCTTAGCTAGAGTGACTTGAATAAGTGCTTAGAGCTGGGGTGTCCAATCTTATCCAGAAAGGACCATTGTGTGTGTGGGTTTTCACAGCAACTCCCTAATTAGATTACTAATTAGAAGACTGATTGGCTGCAAAGACCTCACACCTGGGATTGAACAGCTGACCTAAAGGTCATCCCAAAAACCTGCGCACACACCAGCACTTTGCGGATAAGATTGGCCAGCCCTGGTTTAGATACCCCATTAGTGAATTCCTTCTGAAAAGGTGTTCTCTGCATTTAACCAACATATGACACAGCAGTGGGCAGCAGTACCTTGCTGGTCAGTGAACTGAAGACATTCTAATCTCAAGTGTGCTTTGACTGCCCCTAAAATGACCCTGACATGATTCGAACACGCAACCTTCTGATCTGGAGTCAGACGCGCTACCATTGTGCCACAAGGTCACAGTCATTCATTTTTGATCTAAAGATAAGTTCTGCATTTGTCCTTATACTTAATTTTCAACTCCTAAATATCGCAGTGTGATTTTTTATAGTACTATTTAGCCCTACTCAAAACACAAAATGCGATAAACAAAAAAAATTATATTAACTGATCATGATGTGGGTGGCATGGTGGTGCAGTGGTTAGCACTGTTACCTCGCAACTGTTGGGCTGGGGTTCAAGTCTCCATGCGTGTTGCATGTGCGTGGAGTTTGCATGTTCTCTTAGTGTCATCGTGTGGTTTCCCCCCCATGGTGCAAAAGCATGCTGAGGCTAATTGGAGTTATCAACTTGTCCATAGGTACACACAGTGTGTGATGGACTTGCATGCTCCCCCCCAAGTACTGGGTTGTTCCCAAAGTTTCTGGGAGAGGCTCCAGACCTGGCCCACAAGGATAAGCGGTTTCAGAAGATGGATGGTTATTACGTAAAATGGGGCTAACTTTCATTTTCGCAGTAATCATTTTAACAGATTGCCAAGTAATCGAGAAGGAAATTTTTAATTGATGCTTTTTAATAATGAAGTAAATGAATTTCAACGAGTAATTGTGACAGCCCTATTGACATGAACACGGAGGGAGGTGCTAGAGAGCCCAAAAGGCATCACTAAATACTTTTAGTGGCCATGCATTATGATGAATGCAGTCTTCCATTTGTTCCCCTTCTGAATGTAGATCAGGTTGAAAGCACTTTCAAGTTCAAAGATTTTCACAAATATAACTTGGGTAAATATTGTGCTGACCTTACCTGCTCCTACACAGCAGGACTCAGAAGCAGTGGAAAGCTGAACTTCATGGTGACCTCATTGAATACTTGGTAGTCGACAGGGACATAAACCCCCATCCTTCTTTTCGACAAAGAAGCCAGATGCCACTGGCAGTGTTGGGGAGTAACGGAATGCATGTAATGGCGTTACGTATTTAGAATACAGTATGCAGTATACAGTACGCAGTATACAGTATGCAGTATGTAGTTTCTAGACTACAAGCAATATAGGCTGTCTGCTGCTGGTATTCATGTGTAGTGCTGCACCGAAAACTGTTTACAGATTTAGTGTTTCTGCACACTGTTTTTGCCGTATGCATGCATGCTCTTATCAAAATGTGTGGCCTAATGATACCACCTTACTAGCAAAACGATTTTAGGATAATGCTTTATGGCAGTGCTTCCACTGAATGATAAACTGGACAT
Organism: Petrocephalus sullivani; assembly: GCA_026780845.1. Classification (NCBI taxonomy): domain Eukaryota; kingdom Metazoa; phylum Chordata; class Actinopteri; order Osteoglossiformes; family Mormyridae; genus Petrocephalus; species Petrocephalus sullivani. Next base: position 9,694,600 of record JAODKM010000118.1, on the reverse strand, counting down.
GTTTATATAAATAAATGGTGGCCAGTGGACTTGTCATGTACATTTATGATCCGCAGTTATTTAGAATCTGTAACCAGGGTTTCACCAACTCTTACGCATCTGGTGTGATACTTTAATACATTCAACCAGTTGTTACAGTAAACAAATATAACAGAATTGTCTTTTGAACTAAGTATAGTGTGACTGCTACATTCATTCCACTGTAAAATGTAAGACAATAGTAATTCAAAGTATTTAGAATATGTTACTCACATTGAGTAATCTAACGGAATACGTTACAAATTACATTTTAGGGCATGTATTTTGTATTTTGTAGTGGAATACTTTTTAAAAGTAACCCTCCCAACACTGGCCACTGGTGAGGTGGATTGTCAAATGAACCCGAACCAATATACTTATACCTATACTTACTTGGTCACAATGGAGAAGGATGGGTATAGTCAGATGCTTCTGTGTGACATCAAGGAGCCAAGAGTTTTGGTCCTGTACAGTTAGGGATGATAATCAGGTTGGGCAGGGTGGGATTGGCACAAGATGTGCCCGGATTGGCTGCAGCCCAGACAGAGTCCCAGAAGATGGCACAACGCTCAGTGGGGGTCAGAGGAACCCTGCCCATCTGCATAGGTTTGGTGTGATCCGAGCCGGTGATGTGAGTGGCAGTGAGGAGAACCCAAAGCCCCAAATGGAACAACCTGGAGGTGTTGATGTTGCCATGTTTTCCAAGAGGATGGAGAACTAGATATACTCCATGAGGCCGAGGTATTCTCCTCTGCACGCCTAGATCTGCAGGTTAGGATTTATCCCCAACTGATTGCCAACTTTCCAACTGATTGCCTCTTCAACAAGTGGTTGTGGAGGGCAGCACCAGGTTATGCTGGTGGCACAGTGCAGTGGCTCAGCCCCTCTCACAGTCAGAAGGGAGATGATGAAGTTGACCTGGCCGGAGTCAGAAGCAAAGTGTGCATGGTTGTGCCGGAGTCACAGGTGGCATCAAAAACCCCTGACAGTATTTGAGTGTTCCATCATAACTCTCAGGCATCAGGTAATGCCAGGATGGAGCTGGATCCAGAGCTACAGAAGTGGCAGTGAGCAGGGGAGACAAGTACTGAGGCAAGGTGGTTTAGGGGAGAAAAGATGTCTTCTAGGTACTGCTCCAGGCAAGTAAGGGTACCATGGAACTCCGCGGGACTCATGGGATGGCAAGGAATTCTGTCAGGGTATACCACAGGGTTAGGGGACCCAAATGCTGGCCGAACACAGAGCAAGTCAAAGTCCGGGACATAAATGAAGCCAGCGAGTCTATCCCGGTGAATGAAGGAAAAGGCAAGCAGGTAAGGCAATCAAGGGAAAATGGAAACAAGCGTGAGATACAGCTGACTCAATACTCCGGTGAAGGAGGCCAGACTAGGGGCCGTGGCTGCAGCCTAGGCACAGAGTCCACCCTCATTGCATGTCTTCTGTGCCAAACATCACCACGTTCAACAACAAGGTCCATAATGTGTTATGTACTGCACTGAAGTTTCTTATAATGTAATGGCACTGGATGTCAGATTCAAACCCTTTGAATGATTCCTGTATGACACATAAAAAAAATGTCTCAGTTACACTGGATATAATACAGAGCCTGAGAGAAACCAGATCATAAGCAAATAGATAAATGCCAAAGCTGGAAATGTATTTACTATTTGACTGAAACACATGGTAAATAGTTAAATATAAAAGCAGACACATAGAAAAAATAAATATTTAGAAGCATAAATCAGAAGTCAGGTCAATCAGGAAATATACACTGTGGGCTATTTAGAGATGCCAGTAGGTAAACCATGCAACACGGCGGAACATGCAAATGCCCCAGGGTGGAGGCAGGCTTCAAACACCCATCCCCAGAGAACCGAGGCACCGTGCACTGTGCTACTCATGCACCCAGTAAGCCAGCCCATTAAATCAGATTGGTTTTCTTCTAAAGGATGATTAGTAGTTTGTGATTTGTAGTGATGCTTTGCAGGGAGATCCATCCACTTTCTGTAACCTCTTATCCTATTCAGGGCTGCGGGGATCCGGAGCCTATCACAGAGGTTAGGGGCACAAGGCAGGGAGCATCCCAGGATGGGGCACCGACCCATCACAGGGCACACTCACACACCATTCACTCACACACGCACACCTATGGGCAGTTTAGTAAGTCCAGTTAACCTCAGTTTGCAGGGACATATAGCAAAAAAATTAAAATCTGAAAACCAATAATTCAAACAATCATTTAAACATATATTCTGGGGCAAAGGGCAAGGAAGTCCCTCTAGTGGATACATGGAGAAAATCATGATTCAAGATTCAATTCAAGATTTCTATTTGTAACATGCACGAATGTAGCAGTACACAAGCACTGGAATGAAATAGCCCAGATAATAAAAAATAAACAAGTTAGAAGGATAACTTAATCAAATAACATAAATGAATAAAATACAAATACAAAGAGTTGGTAAAATATAGAAACATATTTAATGTATATAGAAAACGTATAAAGAAATAAAAAAAATTGAAGTGCAGGTTGCAGTCTGAGCATATTTTACTTGGTGGTGCTAAGATCCGAATGGCTTGGAGGTAGAAGCTTCTCCTCAGCCTCTGAGTCCCAGCCATAAGCCCCTGGAGACTCCTGCCTGAGTGCATGGGTGCTGAGTATACCTGATGATATTTAATTCCCTGAACCCACAATGTTGGATGCAGATGCCCTACAGGGTGAGCAGTTTTGTCCTGGTGATTCTGTCCTGACCAATCATACAGCCTTAGTGCGCATTTATGGCTGCCACGTCACGCTGGATTGATCTTTTTTCAAGTTTTTTTTGTAGTGTATGCATAGTTATGGACCTTTTTCTATATTATGAGTACTTCATTGCAAATGCTCTGATGGAATGTTTCTATCTTTAACTCGCTGCCAGCCGCCCCTCCAACAACCTAACTTCCATTTTCAGGCAGACACTTCATAATGTCTGCATTGTTTGCTTTAAATTTACCTTTTTTTGTTTAAAAATGGTATTTGCTTTGTTTTGTTTCTATTATTTTCAATGCATTATCTTAGTTTTCTAAAGGCGCTGTAATATTTCAACATATTATTATTATAAAGTACAAATCATGAGCTGTAATAGTAGAAAACGTTACAAACTTATTCTCACTTATTTCATCCTGGATTTGCATTCCATAGTCTTATTTGTTAGGGTCCATGCAGTCTGAAAGATTTTCCTTTACATTACATGATGCAGGGAGGCTATGGATACTTTTTCTGTCTTATAATAGGATTGGAAACCAGATGATTGGATAGAAAAAAAAAACTAATTCATGACTAAAAACAAATGAAGAATCAGAATGGACAGCGCAAGATTTCCAGCATCCCTACTGGTTATGACAGCTGATGCTGTGTTATTCTGCTGGATTCAGCAGAATAACATCATCAGTCCCTCTGATATGGAGATGCCTCCATGTGCACCAGCACCACAGCACAGCAATGGGCATTAAAGGAGACCTACCACTCTGGGTTCTTTTGCTTTTCTAGAGGAACCAGCTCACATGTTACTAAGACAAACCAATGGAGCTGGATGTGCTACAGTGAGAATTTGATTGGCTGCCTGTTTGCACAACAGTAATCACTCACATGTTGATTGGCTATGTGTTCCTTACAGAGAATGACAGGCCAGCCCCTTTGGTTCCAGACCTCATTGACTACAACATGCCGCTCACCGCCACCTACCTGAAGCAAATGAAGCTGCAGTGCATGAGCGCCAACGAGCAGGTTGGGAGAAGGTCGTCGGTGGACTGTGCATTTGTGTTTGTGCTATATGGTGTGTGTAGGCTGTGCCAGCTGTATTCCTGATACACCTCAGATATACATCGATGCACCAGCACCACGGTGACAGGCACTGTTGTGGTCGGCAGTGGGATTCTTTCTGGGGTTCCCAGGCAAACATTTCTCATGAGCAAAACCATCTTGTGTGTACATTGAGCAAGTGTGCAGGAAAGCCTTTACAGGCTGGGGGGGCTTTCCTTATCTCCCACTAACTCATCAGTGTTCTGGTCCCGTACAGACTGTCACATGTCCAGGGGGATGCACATTTAAGAACAAAGGTGGTAATTTTACTGCATTTCCAACTGACTATTCAGATACAGGACTAGAGTCCCCACACCGCTGTTGATTGGGGCTTTGCATATGTGTATGTGTGTGTGTGGGGGGGGCAGCACTGGTGTTTGGGAGGGACTCATAAACACTGTGCAGGTGTGTGTGGCTTTATCACATTACGTTTTTTATACTGTACAGTGCTACAGTGCAGCACCGCCCACGCTCTGGGCGCCCTGAGCCAGCAGTGGCGGCCATCTTGTTAGCATGTGCAGTGGATATCGAAACGTGAGCTAGTGGAACCTGCATAGTAACTCAGTCACTTCTACTTACAGCTTTCGGAAAAGGTTTCTCATGTTAGTCCTGCAACAGCTATCGTAAGTGGTGTTGCTGCTGGCAAGAACTAGCCGTGTAACATATGACCTTAGAGTCTCTGCGTATGCGAAGTATAGAAAGGCAATGTAAAACTTTGGCATACATACAGCAGGTGAGCAAACTTATAAGAAGACGCTAGATTACACACTACTGATCTAACAAGTCTTTTTGCATCAGAACCAGGATAATAATTTGCATTAAAAATCCTGTTAGATCCTGAGCATTATTGGGCGAAGTAGCTAGTATTCTGGACAAACAGAACAGCTTGTGTTTGGTTGTCCTCAGTAAATCACTGTAGTAACTATTAGGATACTTAACCACCTTGCATGGTCCTTCAGATGCAAAACAAGCATCAAATGCAATTTCTGTGACCTGTATGAAGCATTACAGCATTCGTTGCCTAACCCTCACTCTGCCACCAGGGTGCAGTGTACACTCATTCTAGTCAGGTGAAATTAATCGATCCTTTATTTACCATTTGCACAAGGATGAGTACAGGTACATTAAAATGCATCGTGATCTCCTATGGGATAAAGTCAAGTCTAAGTGTCAGACTTACACATGCATATATACCAAAGAGCCAAAACATTATGAACACCTGGCTTATATGCTGCTGGTCCTCTGTGTGCTGCCAAAACAGCTGAGACCAACTGAGGCATGGAGTCAACAAGACCTCTGAAGGTGTCTAGTGGTATTTGGCACCAAGATGTCAGCAGCAGATCCTTTAAGTCCCCTAGGTTGTAAAGTGCAGCCACTGTGGATTGGACCTGCTGTTCCAGTTCATCACAGAGACGCTCAATAGGATTCAGGTCAAGGGGAATTTGCTGGCTAGGACAACACCTTGATCTCTTCATTGTGTTCTGCAAACCATTCCTGAACAGTCTGTGCAGTGTGGCAGAGTGCATTATTCTGCTGACAGATGCCACCGTCACTGGAGAGAACCATTGCCATGAACAGGTGTTTATCGTCTGAAATGATGTCGCAATAAGTGTCATGTCAAAGCACCCTCCACATGAATGGCCAGACCCAGGGTTTCCGAGCAGAACATAGCCCAGAGCATCGGACTCTTTCCGCCAGCTTGTCTTACATCCTGGTGCCATCTGTTCCCCAGGGAAACTGGACTCATTGGACCAGGCAACCTTCTTCCACTGGTCCAAGGTCCAGTCCCAATGATCACGTGCACATTGCCAGTGTAGAGGGGTAAGCATGGGCACTGGTCTATGGGGATGCAGCTTTATAGGCAGCAGGGTGCGATGCATTGTGCATTGGAACACAGTCATTCCATGTGCAGCATTAAATTCTTCCATCGGTTGTGCCACAGTAGCCCTTCTGTCAGAGTCACTCAGATTTTTATCTCCTGCATCCAACTCATTATCCATAAAAGCCAGGTGTCAGGGGGTAAAGGGCCTTGCTGAAGCAGCCAACAGAGAATGACTATTCTGCCGAGACAGGGACTCAAACTGGTGTCATTCTGATCACTGGCACAGAGCCGTAACTCGCCGAGTGACACTGCACCCCCTTGTGCCAGGATAACTAACATTCTCTGACAATTTCTGCTTTCAGACCCCCCAGCTCCAGCCCTACTGAGAGAGACTGGTGAAATTCACCTCCACCAGTCGAATACCAAACTGGTGTAATATCGATTTAACTACCCCAGAGGCAACAGGCATAATGCACATGCTTGGGAATAGCCAGCACTATAAATGGGTACCAAGTGTAGGGGACGCTGTCAAAAAAACTTGCCAGTTTCAGGTAAAGAGATACTGTTTATTTAAGATGCTTCCATTAATGTTAGTTGGTGCATCAGTGCAGAATATTTCGACGTCTTTCTTAAGTCTTGGCTTCAAAGACACGTACTGATACTTGCGTTTACACCTTTAAATTAAAAAATTTGGCTGATTATCCAAAACTTACTGGTTGACATACTACTGGTGACACTTAAGTAATAGAAAAAATCCCAACTGCTTCTTAATTAAGCAGCAACCTGATATAAAGCACTAATTAAGAGTTCATCTATCTAACTTATACCAGGCTAGTTGATTCTAAAAGGACGTAAAATTAAAATAAAAAATGCACAATAAATTGCATCCATCTTCCATAACCGCTTAGCCAGCACTGCGTCTTGTTATACTACCTCAGGGGTGGCTAATCTTATCCGCAAAGGGCCAGTGTGTATCCGGGTTTTCGCTACAACTCTCTAATTAGGTCACTAATTATAGGCCTGATTGGCTGGAGAGTCCTCACACCTGGGTTTGAACGGCTGACCTAAGGGTTATCCCAGAAACCTGCATACACAGCGGCCCTTTGCGGATAAGATTGCACAGGGCACAAGGCAAAGGACACTTTAGGCGGGACGCAGGTCTTTCTTCGAAATTATTTAAAGAAATTGCATGCTATAACAACTGCGTTATCTTTAGGAATAGGAAATTGATCATAAATCATTATTATATCATTATCGTAAAAAAGCAAGTTCTTTAGTGTTATCGCCTCTTGTTATGGTCAGGTGAGCTGGATTAAAGCACCTGAGTGCGCAAACCAGCGTATCCCTGCAATAGTTCGGACAGGTGGAGAATGTTGCTGCGAAAGGCAGTCCCAGCTTGGCTGCCGGCGCCACCTTAAGGATTAAAGGAAGGATTTGTTTTTCTTAGTGGCAGTAAGTCGAACAATAGGCTCTCAATTAAGAGAAAGAGCGCGGAGGAGACAAAGACGGAGAGAGACGCGATCGGAGCCGGAGCCGCCAATCAAAATTTAAAGGGATTCGCAGAATCTGCAGCTGCGGCCCCGCCCCGCATGATGGCGTCACGCCGCTGGCCCCGCCCCGCCTCCGTCCCCGCTGCAGGTCCGTGCGGATCGGACAGCGTCCCGTTTGTCTCATCAGCCGTATATTGTTTGCTTATACTGTTAATGCTGAAAGGAGAGGCGAGCGAAGGAGACAGGCACACACTGGGCTGTGACACGCCGCAGCGACACAATAATACGGCCGGCATCACGAGGTGAGCAGCCTGCGCTCAGTGCATTTTTTGTTTAAAGGCGATTGTATTTAGTTTATTCTTGTATTTTCCCTGGCTATGGAAGATAATACTGGACTCTAAAATTGACCACCCTTCCCCCCCCCCCCCGCGCCCCCCCCCGCCCCCTCAACCCCGGCGCAAACAACCCCGTCACTCTGCTGTGCCTCACCAGCAAGGGGGG
>JAODKM010000118.1:9578620-9588786 GCA_026780845.1 Petrocephalus sullivani | reverse complement strand
CCGCCCCCGCCCACGCTCTGACCAAGATAAGCAGTCGCATGGATGGATGGATGATTGATAAAGCTGGAGTTCTGAGGTCTTTTTGGCCGCAAGAAGGGCAGCCAGGCAGAGAAGATGCGAGTACTGAAGGCCATCAGAAGAGGAGGACCCGTAATGCTGATTCAGGAGCACAATCCCCAGTGCATGAGACTATCTCAGGACGGTAAGCAAACCAGGGCCTTAAAGTGCCTGAAGGGCCTGTCCCTTTAAGAAAGCGATACAGGGAATCGCACCGGTGTGTGGTGAGCAGCCAGGCAGACGGGACCATGGTGTCGAGATGGATGGATGTGGGGGAGGGGTGCAGCTCTCAAGGTCACTCTCAAGGTCCGGGCCGCGGAGAGAGATGGCCGGGCCCAGACAGGAAATCAATGAAGGAGTGGCTGTGGGGGGGGGAGGGGGAGAATGTTGCAATTTCAGGGACCAAATTACCTTGGAAACGAGAGAAAAAAACATAATTGTGTGCTGTCCAGCAGGCAGTTTGGATCAAAAGTCACCCCATGAGCCAGTCTCAAGGGATATTAAAAAGTAATTACCAAATACAAAATGACACCCACAGAGATGGGGCGTAATTAAGTTTTCATCCATCTAGAAGTTATTAAAATGCAATTCGGATATGTTTTCTCTGCTGATCTGATCTCTGAATGATTTTGTCCCCCTTCTGTCTGCTTATGGAATAATGAAATTAATTTAAGCCCAAAGCATAATCACATGCAAACATGCATGAGGGTTAGGGTTAACCCTGACCAAAACCACATCCTAACTTTTCTTGCTGGATGAGTAGAGGAGATATGTTTGCACATCCAGAAATGTCTTAGGGAGAACGTTCAGTGCACAGTGAATGTCATGGATCTGTCACGGGCTTCACAGGTCTGCGGTGCCTTTCACTCGGGTCTGATGATTTTTCCTTCAGTAACATTTTGGTGCTGTACCTGTACTTTTACTTAAGGATGAATATTTAGTACTTTTTCTAGCCCTGGTGGTTTACAGGAAGAATCACATTCACTCGGGTCTGATCCCGCCTGCCTGTAGCGTCCAGCTTCCTCAGCAATTCATGCACTGTTATGTTGCTCTACACAGAGATGCTCATCAGTTCAGTGCCAGGAAACAGAAATGACGGTCTATGACAGACCCACAGTCATATTTAAGAGTAGTCAGGCAGAGTCACACTAACACAGGGTCATAAACAGCAGTATGCATGCTCTCATACAGATATGTTTGCACGCAGCAAAAAGCAAGCCATTTCACCACAGACTGAGAGCCTTACACCCTCAATGCACATGTTACTGTACCACCATCCCAACTACACTGCCGTCATGTCCATTTTGTCCTGCATTTCTGTAGGTTCAGGCAGCCTGGGGGGCTTTTCAGCTGATTTCCATTACATATATGTTGGGCACAACAGTGTCTGACTGTAGTCTTTACTAATAGTCATTCTGTCACACACACGCACACAGATGCACACACCTGCACACACAGCAAGCTGCACATGTACTCACATTTCACGCTAATCAGGCCATGTAGAATTCATCCATGACAAAAAAAACCCTCCTGTTTCCATGACAACAGAGCTATGATACCACAGAGCGAGAGTGTTAGGGTTCCCTGCCATGTCTGCTATACCACCCCCCACAACCATCATAAATTTCACATTTCTGATCTGTTTTCTGGTCTGCAGAATCGGGTCTGCACCCATTCCGTCCACAGGAGGGCGCTGTACCATAGGGGAAAAGTGACCCCTCTGGTTTTTAAGCCATTATAATTATGGAGCTCATCAGGGAGACGGGAGCCTGCGCGTATATTACACAATATTACATAATGATGCCCTTGCTGCATATAATCTAGTGATATTAGCATTAGCATGTGGCCCCCACACCACGGTATCCTTGCCATGTGTAGCAAAAAAAATACTCAGATGAGTGTGCAAAGTGTCTGACTGTAATAGAGAGGAAGCTGACTCAGCCAGAGAGCTGGCGCACTGCCTCCTCCAGCCCAGGAGGGGGCGCCATACTTCATGTAATGCCTAGAGAATGCTGTGGCCCTAAATGTTAGAAGTTCTGGCCATAGGGAAAACAAGGCAAAGCTTGGGTGCCTCAGGCAGAAACCATAGAGGTTGGTTGTCATATTAAGCAAAACATGATCGCAAGCTATTTTCCTTTCGATACACAAACTACCACCTGGGTCACAGGACAGAAAGTGTACAGAGAAGGGGGGCATGGATAATGTATTATTTTCTTCCCATGTTGGGTTTCTGAGATGACAGCAGCAGCCATGTGACCTGAATTCCCCTCAGGGGTGTGGTGGTGAGGGGAACATGTTCCTGTCGGATCTGTCCCCATCCTTCTAACAAGACAGAAGCTCAAGGCGGAGTGTGAACTGGGGGTGGGCTCTCATCCTCCAGGCGGCTGTTAGCTCACCACTCTGTCTGTGGGAGCCGAATGAGACAGGAGGGAGGTGTTGACTCATAGGAGATCTGCTGCCTCTCTGTGCACCATTGCTCTTTCCTGGCAGGGGTGAGGGTCACGGTAATTGTAAGTGAAGAGGGTCAAATGAAAGGCGCACAGCCTCCAAAGTGAAGACAAAGAGAAAATCTGAGAGTGACCTCTGACCCTTGCCCTCTGCACTCACCGTGCTGATTGGAATGAGAATCTGTGCAGGGCAGGGCCCCCGCACATCCTCGGAACACTGCGGTACCAGCTCAGAGACACGCCTCACAGCCTCTGCAGCATCACCCAGACCTCTGCGATGCTACCATCTGCCTCACACCCCCGCAGAGCTTGAGTTCATGTGATAGCACATGTGACCCCCCCCCCCCCCATGCCTATTCAGGCTGTTTGTCATGAATTTGATCCTCAAAAAAGACAAGAAACATCCACAAGAAAGAAACACTGAAAAGACAGGAAACACCACAAAAACAGGAAACACCGAAAAGACAGGAAACACCAAACAGACAGGAAACACCCAGGAAACACCACAAAAACAGGAAACACCGAAAAGACAGGAAACACCCAGGAAACACCACAAAAACAGGAAACACCACAAAAACAGGAAATACCACAAAAACAGGAAACACCCAGGAAACACCACAAAAAGAGGAAACACCCAAAAGAGAGGAAACCACCAGGATACACCAAAAACAGGCTTCATCACAGCACTAAAAGTAACACATGACATCATCATGCATCATCACACTCAAAGTGACTCCTTTAAATCAAGACACTCTTACCTTCTAAGCTGTGTGATCCCAGGCCAGATGACCACAGCCCAGCCCCTGCTCAGCACCTGCCCATTCTCCTGCACTGACATGGACAAACAAGTCACCTGCACTTTGTCTTTCACAGAATATTCTGGGGAAAACCTTCGTGAAATGCAGGCCCAGACCGTAGAAAGATTATGCTTAATTTGCCTGCGCCCCTTCTAGGATGACCTTTCCATGGGCCCTCTGCTCATTTACAATTTCCAAAATGATAAGAAAAAAAATTGTGACATCAAAAAATTCAAGAAGTGATTTTACAATACTAATTTATATTGGGGAGGTACAGTGGTCATAGTGTGGAAAAGGCTGACCAAACGCCGCTGTGGCAGAGCTGATCATGTGAGGGTGCGCAAAAAGACAACCCGAATCCAGGGAGCAGAGGTTTATTGCAGCAGGCAGTAATCATAGTCGGACAGTCCAGACCAAAACCAAAACAACATCCAAACTGTAGGCTGCAATCTGAGCTGGTAAACAAGCAAAGGTCAGGTAACCTGCAAACAGGCGATCCAAAAAGGGGCAGGGCTCAGTAATGAAAAAGCCCAGAAGAACCTTGGAAGTGGACACAGGGAACAAATGCTCAAACTTTCAGAAACAGAGAAGATCTGGAAAATAATCCTACGTGCTTCCAGAACTCAAATAAGGGGAGCAATCAGTAGCACACGCAGCAGCTGGGCAGAGACGAGGCTGTGCTAACTGAAACCACAGGCGCTCCCGAGGTATGGGCTGCGCAGAGTCTCCCTAAGTGGGCGGAGCCCATTGTTGGGAATCCCTTGGGGGGCGTGGTTGCTGTGGAGGGAGTGATGCAAGAGGGCAATCCCCAGGGACATCCGTGACAGATCGAGACAAGATTTATATTACATCATTATAATAATATAATAAGCAAAATCCTACACGCATCCTTACATTTCTACATCATCGTTCAGTGGGAGACTGTCTGGTTGTCTGATAATAAGCACAATGGATCACAATGTGCATGACCCCCATGGTACCTTCATCTTCCTGACATCATTAAAAATCTCTTCATTATCCACCTTCACCCCATCTTCCTGATATGTTATTCAAGCAGCCAGAAGGCAAAGCAGCTTTTCGCTGTTTTGAAGAGTGAATGGGCAGTCGTGAAAAAAATTGAACAACAGCGCCCCCTCTCTGTGACCAGATTGCGGGGGTGGGGGAGAGGCAGCAGGCTCAGTCGACGAGGTGCACGGAAGGAATGGTGCCGTGCAGATGGTGACAGCTCAGAGGGCGTCCTCAGTCACCTTGCTGGCACAGGTCACCACGGCTCCACCCACCATCAGCTGACTGGGGGAGGGGCTTTTACAACCAGAGTGAAATTCAGCAGAACGAGAACGAGAAGCAAGTCCAGGAGGAACCTGCATCGTGCTGGGAAGCTCGCTAATTTGTGCGCTGTGCAGGAACTCTCAGCTCTGAGGTACATCATTACAGCTTTCCGCATCCCATAATAAACACACACAAAAAAAATTAAATACTAATAAAAACAAATAAATGACAATAAAAACAAATAAATATTAACAGCAAAGGAGCAAAGAAAAACTGGGCATAAATACTGTCCTGGATTTTCTAGCCAATCCATTATAGAAAGCTATGATGGTCCTGCCAGAGCCTCCTCCTAGTTCCAAGGAAAGAAACCACGGAGGAGACAAACATAAATACCTCCACTGCCCCAGGGGGCGCTGTGCTGCAAATTCTACTCATTAAACTCCCCTGAGAGCCACAAACGTCACACCCCATTTGTCATGCCTGGGAATGTGTGAACTCTGCGTGTAAATGGGTCACTGGAAGAGTGTGGCACTGCCTCCGTGGAGCAGATGAGACCAGTCCGTAGATGAGTAATTGTCTGCCATGCTGGGTCCTCCGGATCCTCTCAAACTCCTTCCCCTCTATGCCCCCACCCCCCACCTTGTAGTCTCACCTGTTAGTGCTCCTGGGCTTCACATTCACATAGCTCTTCCGTTTTAGGCTGGAGAGTTACATCAAAACATTTCCTCCTTAAAAAACCAGGACGTTTCCCAGTCACCATTATCTTAAATGTATGGATGATCACCCCAAGGGTCCATCACAAAACATTAGATATCAACATCAATGCCTTTGAACAGTCCGTGAATGTGTTGCCATTGGTCCTTCGCCTTGTCCTGGGCACATTATGATTGGCTCATGTGGGGGAGAGCTTGTGTCCAATGAGAGTGCTAGCTGGGGATTACCACCATTAATCCTTGTGTAATCTTCCATCCATTAGGTGGTATTTGGAGGCTGCTGCTGGAAGGGCTTTAGCCACATTAACTAAGTAAAGCTGGACATGCAAAAGATCACAGTAGCACCCAGAGTGCCTGAGCGTCACAGGCTGGAACACCTTTGCGTCACCCTTTGGGGGTCTGATCTTATGGAGCATGTATGTATGGCCGCGGAACCATTGCCACCCCTGTTGCACGGTCCATGGCCATGACACCTCCAGCAGACGAGCAGCCCTTCCCTCTAATAGATCCTCGCAGGGTCTGCATGCGGACGTGTGCTCATGCATACAAATGCCAGTGCTCAGCAGCTGTGACATCATTCTCTCTGCTCCCTGTTCTGTGTGCCTCTCATCCTGGCGCTGTGAGCCACGCTATGACCCAGCCGCTGGCAGTGGGCCTCACTGTGACCCGTCCGCTGGCACAGGGACCGCAGTGAACGTGTACCAAAGGGTGGCATGGCCTCCAGAGCATGGAGTTCAGAGCAGTGCACTGGTTTCTAGCACCGTGTCTAGTGCACAGATACACTACAGTACAGATACACTTAACTGCCCAAGATCTCGCTGGCCGTCCGTGCCGATCCAGCACGTGACATGGGTCTGTGGGTTCCATGGGGCCCACGATCTGACCGGGTGTCCATGCCGATCTAACATGTGAAGTGGGCCTGAGAGGGAGGAAAATTAAAAAAAATGAAGATGAAGCATATTCTCATCAGTGCTTTTCAATCCGGAAACTTCCATAGTCAACAGAAGCCTGAAGGGGTGAAACTGGAGGAGATGTCGGAAGAGAATGGGGGGGTGGCCGTGTAATGCCCCGCCATGTTGCTGATGCTTCACTGTTCACCGTTCAGTATATCTGAGGGAACTTTCCCATTTGGGGGGGGAGGGGGGGTGCCACACAGGGACCGCAGTGAACGTGTACGAAAGGGTGGCATGGCCTCCAGAGCATGGAGTTCAGAGCAGTGCACTGGTTTCTAGCACCGTGTCTAGTGCACAGATACACTACAGTACAGATACACTTAACTGCCCACAATCTCATCAGCCTACACATCTTCTCCCAGCCTGTCCACTCCAGAATAGCCTGTACCCCACCCTGCAGCACTGCTTTCATCTCCAGCACTGTCCTCAGACCCGCACTCCATTCACACTGCGGTTGCGCTGAACTGTGACATGTCAGTGAATGACAATGTTCTTTTATTCGTTTATTAGGGCTTTGGGGAAACCATGTTGAAAAAAAATTAGCCAATAATAGTACTACAAAAATGACATTTTCTCATGCTATGACATTTTTCCTTCATGCAATTAGCAGTTTTCTGAAAAATATCACAAAAACAAACAAACTAAGCATGACTGAATATAAACTCTCCACCCACCCACCCAAGCATCCATCCATCTGAAAAAAATCAGGAATGGAACTATTGCATTAATTTCTGTTGCCCCAACCCATACCGAGAGAAATAAGGTAATAACTCAGGTAATTATCCCCAATCAAGTAGAAGCAATTAAGCTGTAACTGAAGATACTGGTGGAACAGAGCAATAGTAGTTTTATAACATCATATTACTTTTCACATTTCAGTGTTGAACGGCCGCCAGGTGAGTCTTCCTGCCTCCAGGCCAGGCGCTCATCTCCGTCTTATAGAGAGGGCCGCGTTTAGAGGGAGGCAATCTGACACACCAGGGCTCGATCCATCCGTCCCCCCGGGGACTCAGAGTTAGCTGTCAGCAGCTGCCATGGTTGTGTTTGTTGGGGCTTCTGGGCATGACAGCATTAAGCAGGCCTAGGCCCTCCCAGAGAGGATGCTCCTCTGCCCCTTGACCAAAGCCTCTTTCCAGCAGAAGGACAAGCATATGGCCACTGAACAAGGCAGCAAACACAGGCGACCCAGAGCCACTGACAGCGACTGCGCTGCATCACCACAGCCGCACCTCACAGCGCCAGGGAAGCTGAATCGCCCCCACTCCGCTTTATATAGCCGCACTTGTACAGCCCCGGCCAGGGGATGGGGTGGGGTGCCGGTGGTGGCAGTGGTAGGGGGGTGGGGAGTACTGTTGCTAGGCAACCTCTTGTGGTTGCCGTGGTGAGTTTAAGTGGAGCAGCTGGTCCAATCAGTGGGTAAGTGAAGGCAAAGCCAGAGAGTTTCTCAAGACAGAGCAGAGAGAAAAGGTGGTGTGGAGGCATGCAGGGAGCGTAGCGCAGATGATTGGGGGGCAAAACAGGAGGAATAGGACACAGCTGTATGGAGGAAGACACAAGCCAACAAGGGAAGATGAAGCAGGAAGGGTTAAGGAGAACAGGAAGCGGGCTGGAAGACGGAAGGGAGTATAGCGTGGAGGATAACATAGAAGATAGCATAGTACAACATAGTAGATAACAAGGAACATAGCACGGAGGATAGTATAGAGAATAACATAAAAGATAGCATGGAGAATAACGTAGAGAATAGAATAATATGGAAGATAGCATATACACTATATTGCCAAAAGTATTGGGACACCTGCCTTTACACACACATAAACTTTAGTGACATCCCATTCTTAATACATAAGCTTTAATATGGAGTTGGCCCACCCTTTGCAACTATAACAGCTTCAACTCTTTTGGGAAGGCTTTCCACAAGGTTTATGGGAATTTTTGACCATTTGTGAGGTCAGGCACTGATGCTGGACAAGAAGGCCTGGCTTGCCGTCTCTGCTCTAATTCATCCCAAAGGTGACTACTGGGTTGAGGTCAAGGGCTCTGTGCAGGCCAGTCAAGGTCCTCCACACCAAGCTCGCTCATCCATGTCTTCGTAGACCTTGCTTTGTGCACTGGTGCACAGTCATGTACCATCCTCAAACTGTTCCCACAAAGTTGGGAACATTAAATTGTCAAAAATGGTTTAGTATGCTGAAGCATTAAGAGTTCCTTTCACCGGAACTAAGGGGGCCAAGCCCAACCCCTGAAAAACAGCCACACACCATAATCCCTTCTCCAACAACCTTTATACTTGGCACAATGCAGTCAGGTAAGTACCGTTCTCCTGGCAACCGCCAAACCCAGACTTGTCCATCGGATTTCCAGATAGAAAAGCATGATTCGATACTGTAGAGGACACGTCTCCACTGCTCTAGAATCCAGTGGCGGTGAGCTTTACACCACTGCATCCGACGCTTTACATTGCACTTGGTGATGTAAGGCTTGGATGGAGTTGCTTGGCAATGGAAACCCATTCCACGAAGCTCCTACACACGGTACTTGAGCTAATCTGAAGGCAACATGAAGTTTGGAGGTCTGTAGCTACTGACTCTGCAGAAAGTTGGCGACCTCAGCATGCACTGTCCCCGCTCTGTGATTTTACGTGGCCTAATACTTCAAGGCTGAGTTGCTGTCGTTCCACTTGAGTTGTTGTCTTCCACTTTGTTGTAATACTACTAACAGTTGACCGTGGAATATTTAGTAGCGAGGAAATTTCACAAATGGACTTATTGCACAGGTGGCATCCGATCATGGTACCACACTTGAATTCACTGAGCTCCTGAGAGCGACCCATTCTGTCACAAATGTTTGTGGAAGCAGTCTGCATGCCTAGGTGCTTGATTTTATACACCCGTGGCTATGGAAGTGTTTGGAACACTTGAATTCAATGATTTGGAGGGGTGTCCCAATACTTTTGGCAATATAGTATATGATAGCATAGAAGATGGTCTCTCAAACTATGGACCACAGAGCCTTGCTTCTGCTCCAGTCAGAATTCAGTCAGATCATATCTGCTTTCCGTGCATCTGCTATCAGGGCTTCCCCCACTGCGCGCCAGGTCCAGCCCCCTTGATTTCGACTGCGATCGACCATTTGATCACAAAGGTAGTGTGGGTATATTGTGCAACATTAAAACATTTTTTTTAGATGTCAGCCTATAATCTATCCTCCCTTTGCCATTCGCCACCTGACTGACGAAAAGGACAGCCAGTCTGCTGTTGCTTAATTAAAACTTAGGTTACAATAACAACTACTTAGATCTTTTCTTTTCTAACGTATCTTGAAGATCACACAGGTCACCATGCAGAAAACACAAATGTAGTGTGAGCGAATGTAAAACTCAGCAAAGTGACCCAAAAAAGCAAAGTGACCCAGCTAGCCTTCCAATTTATATCTACTAAAAAGGGATATAAAAAAATTAGTGAGAGAGCCGGACTAAGTAAGAAACCACAAATGTATTGGATTGTATTGTGCTGTAAGGGTTCATGCAGTGATGCAAGGTTCGCCAACATATACTATATATATATAAAGTATAGTCAGTATATATGTTAAAAACAGCTATCAATAAATCATGGCATGTTCAAAGCAAGCAGGTCCTGATTCTTTCTTTGGGAAGTGACCATCTAACGATGCAGACTTACACGCTGCACACAAAATCATGACACCTCAAATATTAAATTCAGCTTAATTTCTAGCTGTACTTCTCCCCAAAGCCAATCTGTGTCATCTGCCAAACTATGCTGAGTAACGGAGATATGAAACCATCGGAATTATGCCGGCATACTGCTGAAAAGTATTTTGACAGAAAACAAAAACATATACTCACCTAAAGGATTATTAGGAACACCATACTAATACGGTGTTTGACCCCCTTTCGCCTTCAGAACTGCC
>JAODKM010000118.1:9555888-9569505 GCA_026780845.1 Petrocephalus sullivani | reverse complement strand
ATTTGTGTTTTTTTTTTTTTTACTTTATAAAAAATTTATATTTTTTTTATAAATTTTAATTTTTAGTTTTTTGTCGTGACTAAAGACCACACCCCCCCCCCCCCCCAGAAGCTACAAGTAACAGGTTTTATCACAATGCGAGGACTTTTGGTAAACACCACCCGCCCCCAACCCCACACACAAACACACCTCCAATTTATTGCAAGAGAAAACGCGTCTAGATTGCAAGAATATCAAGAATATCTGTAGTGTACTAGGCATGACAGTAGTGAGTGTACTAGTTAACGTTCTTAATAGTTAAGATTAAAGCATCTTTCTGTATCTGTATCACTCTGCATGAATATAATTGTCTCGTTAGTAGCGAAAAATACAAATGAAATAAAGTTATAATTTTCACCAAAACGTTAATTGTCCCAATCAATTTTTCTATGGTGACACGGCTAGAACTTTGTATATGAATGCACGAACGGGCAGAACAGAATATTAGCCGTTTCATTTTGCGCTCTTAGGTGATATACGACATCTGCGGGATTTATTTCTGCGAAATACGGCATATTGCAAATGGTTTTCTTGAATGAAAGGTTGGTTTTGGACGTCTTACTCCAGTTGTCACATGTAAACATAGTTACATAGTCTGAAATGAACCGATTTGATAGCTGTCTTACCTGTGGGATAATCGGCATGCGCGCGCGCCAGTATCTCCGAGAGCAATTTGAAATATTTAAAATATTTAGCAGAAAAAGGCAAAAGAGCAGCACGCGCCGGATTAAGTGGCCGCTGCACGAGCGCTCGCTCCTCTCTGCCGGGGCTGCATTTCCCTCTGGGTTTTGCAGTACGGGACATGTATGCTCGCGGGCTGAACCAAATGTCATTTTTTCTGATTACCTTTCTTGCCTCTTTTGTTCAGATGTGTAAGTGTGGGCCCCTTGCATTGAAATCATCGACCAGCGCCGTGATTGTGGAAGACAGCTGAGCGGGCCCCTTGGATTGTTCCTAGGGAACAATGCATTCTTTTGTGGGGTGCTTCTCCTTACTTCCTGACACAATCCCGAGAGCCCCCGCTCCTGCTCCTGGACAATGTTTGCAGTTATACGACACACATGCAGAAAAACATCTGCTCAAAACCAAACGATGAATAATTATTGCAGCTTTATCGATAAGCTCTAAATGTATAAAATATTTTATATATAATAGAAACCTTTGCCCTTTGCGTCTCAGAAGCTCGCAGTTTTACTACATTGTCGTTTATAACGTAACACAGAAATGTAGCATCTTGGCGGGAATGGCGCGATCACAGTGCGTCCCGCAAATCCCCCTCTACGTCACACAGATGACCTCTGTCCCTTTGTTTGACCTGCCCCGGCACGTTCACGGCGCCCTGTGCAGCATGTGCGCCTCCACTATCCACTATTCTAAAGGCTGGACGTTTTCTCTGCGAGACCTTTTAACTCTTCGGTCGCCCTTGTACGTAGCATTCACATTTTAGCATTCATTCATTCATTCGTTTATTTTTGTTTGTTTATTCATTCATCCCCTTATGAATGCGTTTATTAGATTGTTTGCACATGTCAGAAAAAAATAATTTAATGCAGCAGCCAATATGTTCAGCCGCAAATGACACTGTGTTTTTTGTTAGGGTTTTTGACTCGACAGACTAAGAAAAACTCTTTTAGGATGGTTTCCCGTCATTTTGCGTTTGACGTTTGGGGTCTGTGCAGTTTTGCAATCGTAAAAACAAATAGTCACGTATGAGCGTATGAATGGATATGACACATACGAGACAGTGCGCTTCTTATTATTTAAAACAATATTTTCTTACAGGCATTGAAACATGTATGGCTATGTACATAAAACACGTACATAAACATACATATACATTTTTATTTACGTTTATATGTTTGGAAAAATACAACCAAGAACCGCAAATGCAACTGCAGAAATTGAGATATTTTATTAATAAAACATTAGTTTTTTTTATCAAATAATATTATTTCCAGTTTGGCACGTTGAATGGATTAAAATGTCTTTTTATAATTTCCCATTTTCTAATTAAAAGTCAATTGTTTGTTACGTTTTTCTTGTTGTGGGAATTTTTGTTTTCATGGTTTACATTGTTACGAAGTGTAATGGGGCATCGATTAAACTAGACTGAATTCCATATTTTACTGTTAAAACTGAAATAAGTGAACTAGGATAAAAAATGGCAATGTGGTGCCTGCTTTTGCAGGAGTCCATTACACGCAGAGTAAATACTAAGGGATCCGATTTAGCCTGCTTCGCTTACTCTCTGTATTATTCTCTATGTTGTGAACTGCATGGGTGCAGGTGGACACGCTCATGTTTGCTCTGCATTTACGCGTATGCTGGGTGTCCTCTATTCTCGGCACAGCCTCCGTCCACGTGCATTAATGACAGGATACAGCTTTACTTTCATGTTCCAACCTATTGTGGTATGACCGGACATAAGATGCGTTTAACAGTATGTTGTAAAATGATGGCGACGAACTAAAGATATATGTTTGTTAAACATGTTTATTGCACACTAAACTCATATTTTGACTATTCATTTGTTTCCCTATATATGACTAAGGTGACTATTGTTGTCCCACACCCCCAGGGACCAGTGCAGTCACCTTCCTCAAGTGCACCTCCAAAGCGTGCAGTTAACTACATATTTTAATATACCCCCACCCCCAGAACTACATGCACACTTTATCATCTCAAACGTAGCCAGCAAAAGTATTTTAAAAGTTGCACATGGTACGTTAAACATGTAACAGCCCCCCTTTTTATCACGCTAACCACTAAATTCAATCCCTAATCGCGCATAACTAAAGCTAACTCTTAATCCTTCATTGCTGACGTCTTGCTGATAGTGTATTGGAATAGGGGGCGTAATGAGAGGGCTACGGACCCCCGATGGGGCGGATCTGCTGCCCAAAGACCGTTAGACGGAGCCCGCATGAATAGGGCTGAATGTCATTGTAATGCGACGGGCCAGCTCCTCCTTCATTCACTTTAAGATGAGGAGGAGGCCGCGGAGAGAAGGAGCAGGGGAGAGCAGGCAATTTCAAGCCACATGTACCGCTAACTCCGCATCTAAACCTTTAAAATAATATCGCTTCAGATGGCGACGGCTGATGTGTTTTGTTTTCTTTTTTTTCATACCAAACGAGACCGCGGACAAAGTAGGAGTATTAGCGGAGAGGAGCCGCCGGAGAAGCACGAGTAAGGAGCGCACCAGCCTGGCGTTCGCAGGTCGCAGCGGAAACTCCGCGCCATTCCGCCGTCGCCGTTTACCGCGGGCTGCCATGTGGATTTCTGCCTCCGTCCTCCCGCTTGTCGTCGCGTTTCATTTCCGAGACCGAATCGCTTTTCGTGAATAAGATTCTTGAAAATGTGCAGTTATTTTTTTTTAATCAGGCCTATACACGCATATGCCAAGAATATAATGCATTTAAAAACGAGCGTACTCCGATAAAGATGTGCAGGTGTTTAAGTTGTAGCTTAAGTGTAGTTTTACCGTAATGCTTAGTATCTGGGTATTACGATATGTAGTGTAGAAATAATCGATCGGTATCAAGGACACATATAGCAAATGTTTAATTCTTTGTTCTGTCAAAAGGAGATGTGGGGGTGGGGGTCGTCTGTTTTCTTCCGGGACAACTGATCGATATGTTTCTGGGGACATTTGAGCCAGTCCATTGAGATGTGGTAATTAGGATGAACATCGTTATATTCCGGATTTCACAACCCGGTTAATGCGAAATGTAATAAATGTAAACGAAAACACTAAAATTGCCATATGCGTTAGATATGCCTACACTTTCTGAATGTAAATGGATATAAATCACGGCACTCAGTTCATAATACTACTCAACCAAATAAATAGCCTGATAACTATTAAAATAGAAAAAGAAACTAATTCGATGACGGTTGTTAAATAGAAAGGAATCATGTTTTTCAGCCTTAAATATAAACTTCCAGCCAATATTTAGTATTGTCATGTTGTCAGGCCAATAATTATAAAATGGTTATACATATGCCCGTTAGTAAAGATGTTGGCTAAGAGACACTGTTCACAGATGTATGTATTCGCCCATATGATGTGTGCTCGCTGGGGAAGATGAAAAACGGCTTGTGTAATGTGGCATTTTAACACCAAAGTAGCGCGTTAAAAGGCACGTGTGATCACTATTGTTATGTTCAATACCATGGACAGCGAATAAGAGTAACCGAGGCGTAGCCTGGTCCGCCAGGAACATACAACCGACAAAGTTTGCATCTTAGGTGGTTACATTATTGAAATAGTTAGTGTTTCACTAGATTATTATTCCAACATGTATGCAGTGTATGCGTTCTGTATAACTGACTGCATCCGTGTACTAAAAAATAAGTTTATCGTCTTATAGCAACTTTAGGTGTGAATGTGTTTAAATGTTGGAAATAAAAAGAAAAAATGTTTTTATAAATGACTGGGCGATGATGAATACATCAGTTATATTCCCCCATCTTTATGTCCTCATGCTATATACAGTATACAACACACATTGCTATAACGTACGGTTACCTAAATGTAAATGTAACCATGTGTATAACATACTTTGAAGTAATGTATAAGCTCGTGACGCATATATTACTTAATAATAATGTTACCTATAAATTCAAATTCTGTCTTTAAGGTGCGAATATTGTGAACATAATTATTTAAATCACAATTGACAGCAAACGAGAAAAGTGATCTCTTGCACACATAAAAAATGTGCTTGGAATTTCTAAAATGATCGATTATTTTAAAAATTACTTACATATGCTCAAAAAATCTTTTTAAAAACATTGTATCGTTCTCACAATGAAAATTATGTTTTTTAAAATTATTGTCAAGTCATCGTGTATGTAAAACGACAGTCTCGTTATCCTTTGATTATACGTTGGCCTACTTTTAATATGTGTTCTTTGTTAGCTTTCTACCAAACAATTATTAATTATAGGAGGTTGACTTTCAGATGTGTGTTGGTGTGTTAAAGTCAGAATGAGTCAGGACGTATCTTTCGATTTTTATATTACCCAAGCAGGACAAATAAATACTCCTTTGCCTTAAGGCGAAACAAATCGGTGTAGAGGGTACGACCGCAGATTAAATGAACTGCCTGTGCGTCGGCAAGCGTATATGTTTACAGCCCGTAAATTCATATAACGCGTATATGCATTTTAATAATTTCTTGCAGTCTGCAGAATGTCAGCCCCTGTGGTTTCAAGGACATCTCGATGATGAGGATTTGTCTAATGGGGGAGAACTTGGGCCCGGCCGATGACGTCACCGTGTCCCGATGTAATCCTCTTGTGTTGAGCCCAATCAGCAGAAGGCTGCGAGTCCCCGGGATGGGAAGAGGGAGCTCTAATCCGCTAGGCTGGATCAGAGGAGCCGAAAAAAAACACAAGGGTCGGACCAAAAATTGCTGCCTTGGACGATCAAGATAAAACCGGGGTAAATGCAAAGGGACACGTCCCTACCCCGTATAGAGGCTGGCCGAAGCTCCCGGAATAGCATGCGGCCAGCAGCGGGGATGCTTATGGACGTCGATCAGGGGAAGAGGGAAGTCATTTTTTTCTCTCATCAGAAGAAGAAGATAATAGCAATAGCAATAATAAATTAGCTGATCGTGCTGTTTATTTTTTAATTATTTCCATGTCTCCTTTTGGTATTTTGGGAAGAGGTTTATAGTCTACGTGTAAGAACTAATTGAGGACAACGCGAAATCTGCTGTCCTGCTCTTCGCTTTGTGCTGTACAGTAGCCTGATGCAGCGGGCAAACAAAAAAAAAAAACGGAGAGATGGGCCCACGTACCTTACAGATGAATCTCAGGAGACTGTCCGCATTGGACTGGAAAGGGGGCTTGCAGTTACAGTAAGATCTGCATTTCCGGTGCTTTCAATCAAATGAGCACATTTTCAATTTGAATGCAAGGCAAACAGTAATTAAGAGGGGACTATAAATAATAAAATAACGCTACGTGCGAAGAATTTTTAGCAACTGTCATGCGTTATTTTAAACAATGGGAGCCCAATTCCACAACGTCTGTCTGAGAGTATATCGAGAAACCGGTGGATTCGGAGGATCCAGTTAACTGTTCCGTCTGCCTTTTGGATATTGATCTATAGGATTGTCGACGCAGTCAGGATTTTGCACCGACTGAATTTAGCAAATGTGTTAAAGGAACTGATGCTGTCGTTTAACTGGTTATAAATTATGTTATAATAGAAATCCTGCATAATAATGATGAAGGTTATCAAGCCTTCTGAAAACTGCATTTCTAGGTAGAAATATCGCGGTAAATGTATACATTTCTCGGTTTATGTTTTATTTTGGAAAATGCATGTTGGCTGGGCATGATGATAAAGGCAGACTGACGCTGACGAGCCGCTTTGTCAGGGGGTCTAAAGCCCAAACGCTGCCGTGTTCCGGGGCAATCCCGTCGCTGCTTTGGATAATGCCCTGCGAGGTACTGGACGGGACAGGCGAGGGGGTGGGGGGCTCCTTTGCACAGGGTTGCCACTCTGCGTGTTCACAGCGGACCTTGATTTAATATCCATACAATTAAGGCACGCGGTGAATGCCAAGAGAGGAACTTCCAGAGCACCGTGCCGTCAGCCATGTTCGCGCTGCCGTGTCGGGGGCTTAGCACGGAGAAATGCCTGGCCAGTACCCATCGAGATATTTAATAAATGATGCTAAACACGAAAGAACCCACATTCTGGCCAGGGGTGAATTTGCGCATTAATGCAAACGAATGTATTCAGAATCCCTCTGGATCATAATTTTCAATCAAAATGATAATTTTATGGGGGTATACGAAAAAAGTAGAATATTACAACCAGCTCTGTTTACCACCTTAATGCTGTAATGTGTTTTACGAATAGTGACCAGTATGAAAAAAGCGACCATTGCTCCAAATGCTTCCTGGTTAGATTACCCTTAAGAGCACATAGCAGCCTAATTGGACGTAGACCTTTTTATCTAGGCGCGCTACAAACGATTTACTCAATAATTTTATAATCAAAAAGCTTACAAAACACCTCTATATTATATTATAATCATATTATATTAATTATGGAATTCTTTTGCGAGATACGGTCATGGTTTCATCCTAAGATAAGAATATTACAGCCTTCTGAGCTGCGACAGCCCCATGCACTTCATAGCCAGTCCTTCAGAGCACAGTGAACGTTGTCGCTTGTGTAACGGTAACACAAGGCGTTTATTAGCAGACATCTGCCATTCGCTGCTCCATGCTGGCATTGAAACTAACCAAACAGGGGAACCGCTCTTAGGACACCGCAGTCTGCGTCCTTGCTCAATTCTTATTGGGCTATGTGTCCACTTTTAGCCAATTACAAGTATTTATGCAACGTGTAGGCTTTTAATAAACACCACCGACTTTAATTAGCATCGATCACGTCATGCCACAACCGGGCCGCTCTTGACTGCGCCAAGCTTGAGGGATGATATTTAGAAGCCGTCATTTAACGGCTTAGCACTTTTCATGCGATTCAGCGCCACTTATATACTTCGCCTGGGCCGTTAATTAAATACACTGTGACAATAAAGTTTCCAGGAGGTTAAGTTTTATTGCAGGTATATATCGTTGGTGAAAATTAAACGCAACTATATATATTTTTTTCAATTAAGCACACAACTGTCGCCGTGGATCTACATGGTTTATGTGGGCTACCAATAGCCTATGGATGTATATGCGTGACTGAGATAAAAATCGTACAGAATCACCCGAATTAAACCCAAAGAGTAGAGTTCCACAATCTGCACACGATTCATATACTGTTACCTTCCATACAATGTGAAATGATTTATGGAAATAAAAGCATATTGATTTATGTTTTTGTGCCAAAGATGTTTTTCCTCATGAAAAAAAAAATCATATCGGCGCGAAGACATGACTAACACCCTGTTATGTAAGTGAGTAGGTTGTTATGAATTTCCTTGTTTTCCAGAAATAATTTTGACTCGTGGGCCTATATGTAACACGTGAGGCTGTAAGGACGCATGCTGCCCTGGTTCCACAGTCTGGATCATCTTAAACCGCCTAATACAGTGCATCTAAAGTACACGCTGGTGTTCCTCAAACGCCCATGAAAATAAGGATTTACATGAAAAGCAAAGCTATAGGCTACATCTTAAAAAAAGATATTCGTGCTGTGTTTCTAGGAGATACACACGTAGGGGACAGATTCGGGGCCCCATTCAGTAGCGTTGTATTTAATGATATGATAATTGTCTTAGAGGTTAACTTTTGGCAATTTAAATTAAATGGCATTCGAAATTCACATAACATTTGAAGGTTTTACCTACCTGTTATCAGTCTACTGGACAATGTTTAAAACGATTGCACAATAGGTATTTTCAGGAGCATTTTTTACTTACATTGGATGTTTGGTTTTACTTGGGATTAGAGCAAAAGTTCTGGTTATTTCTGTATGATGGTGGTTCTTACAGAATTAATTGAGTATTAATATTGCCCATGCCAGACAACCTCATATGTGACAACTAACCCCCTGTTAAGCTCTTTTTTTAGAATTTTATAATTCAATAAACTATTCAGAATAATTGTTTTCTGTTATGCGTCTCATTTTTAGCTGAGACCTTAAGGTTTCACTTGCAGGTAGCTATAGATTATCATAATGCAACACGTGTCTGAGATACACCGCACTGAAAGGAAACGCTACCAGTCAGCCCGAGTCTCCCCTAGAAAATTAATATATATATTTATTATATTGTAAGTATCTTGACACTTTCCTATACTGACGCTCTCTTCTCAATAAAACATTGCGCGTTGCCTTTTCCCTTCATTAAATTAATTATTATATTATAACTTAAGGGAAAAAATAGTAGTGCTATATTAGTAATAAGTAGGCTAGTTCAACCGAAGATGTGACTAAATTTTAGCTGCATAATCCCAAGTAGCCCACAAAACCAGGTTATGACCGCTGTTCCTGAAACAAGACACAAACCTATTTTCTAGTGGCGGAAGCACTTGGGTTTCTCTACAGCCTGAGATGAGGCGACACCCTACTTACCGGCATCGCCGAGAGCTCCCTCCCCCCGGGAATCACCTCCTGCCGCTTCAGCGCAATCGGCTCCGGCTCTCGGAGGCTCCAGCACCCAGGAGTCGATCCCAGGGTTTCCTGATTGTTTGTCTATGTATTTGTCTATCAAATACAGGTTGCCCCAGCGAAGGCGGGCACATTTTAACCCGCCTTCTGCTTACGTTAAGAGCGACCTACCACCAAGGAGGCTCAGAAATACCTTCACATTTATTATGCATGGTCCAAACCGTCGTTTTCTCCCATTCTTAATTACATAAATCCATCCTTCAATATTTCAACTGCTTATTATTGTCAGAGTCGCGGGGAGATTGCATCACCTTAACAAGGACCAGCGGTATTTTTTTAATTCCTAAACTCAATGAGAAAGCAGGCCTGTACAATAGGTTATATGAGTATAATGAAAACATTTTTCCACGCCGTCTTCAGGCCTTCCAGTGCATTTTTAAGGTCAACAGCAGCGGCTCCTCTAGCTTGTTATATTTCCACTTCTCCGGCTTCGATGTGATCTTGGAGCCTAAATGTACATTCGTGTTAGTAATGCTTTAGTAACGTAACAGCATCAGCACCCCGGACAGTTCTGCGAGATGAGCGCACAGCTCAAGAGTCACGCAGCCTAATGCACCCGGGACTGTCCACAGCTCACAGGCGCATCAGCAGACCTGCTTCTAAGCCTGGTGGCCGGGAAAAAATACGCAACTAGGTCAGCGTTAAAAAGTGCAGCGCAATTATAGATGGCGGGCAGTCTTTAATTAAACAATATGATGAAAATCGTATTGGAGGGATACATGTATAAATCCGGCAGGTTACCATAAAGCAGGTGTGCACGCGTGTGTAAGTGGAAGAGGGTTGTGTGCAGAGGCGCTTTTAACGGGAAGCGGACGGCAAAGCGTGCGGTGGGCTATAGGAGGACGTGACAGCTTTCTCAGTCACAGACAGTCAACAAGGGGAAAGTAAGTAAGCCCATCATTCGTTTCCTTCCGGTCCTTAAATGAGACGGGGCGGCACAGTGCAGCGTATACGGAGCCTCCCCCGGGAATAAGCATCTCCAGCCGCCGCGATAGAGCGCGATCGGGCGGCCGCGGTAATACCGCGTCTCCGTGACAATGCCATTACTTACCGGTAAGTGGAAAACACTAGGAAATACGTGTATGGCCCTTTACAGGGGCTCACTTCGGAGGCTCGCTTCTCTACCAGGGGCAGTGAGACCCTTTATTATACTACTCATTAGGTTTAAATGCCCCCCCCCCCCATAGTGTAACTGAACAACACATAGGAAAAGCATTTGGTATAGAAATGCAAAGGCTTTAGATGAAGTTTGATTTCATGACCCTTAGAGTGAGCGTGATTAGTGACTGAAAGAAAGCCAGCACACACAAACATCGTTTTCTCTGTTTTTCTTACTCTTGACAGTAAATCAGTAACATTAAATTTAGGTTACACATTTGAGGCTTTTTTTCCCGTTACAATATGCTCCTACGTTAAAGCTTAGCATTACTGAGGACAAGTGAAGATAAGTTTATAGCAAAAGAAAGAAAAAAAAAATTTAGAAAACGAAAATATTGAGAAGTCAGAACGGAGGTGACCGGTAACTCAAAAGCGATCTCAAAATGTTAAACAATTCACTCAAATGCTTCAAATACATCACGTCGTTCTAAAAATATATATCAGAATATTTTCTCATTGATTTTAAAAGCAGTCAGTGCTACATTTTCCCAGACTGGCATAAACATAGGAACGCACACCCATGATGGAGAAAATGGAGTAGTAAGTTACACCGTTTAAACACGAGAAAGCCGGGTTCCTGACTGGAGCAGAGCCGGGCGGCTCCACACCACAGGCTCCCCAGAAAGTCCCGGATGTCCGCCTCTCTCTCCCTGATGTACTGGTACAGTTACAGATTAACTTACAGTTAATATCACTCATGTGATACAGTTATGTTTGAAACAAAGGTTAAGGCTTTGAAAAAGAAAAACAAAATGACTTAAGTCATCATCACAACAGTAATGAGCCAAGAAATACATAATCCAAAAAAATATAGTTTTACACCAAAATTAGTCATGAGTAATTTCATCTCTCATATCTCTCCTCTCTCTCATTGTCCCGTTGTAGCCAGGCCGCGGCTTCCTCCGCAGAGTCCTGCAGTCACAGCCAGTACCGCTACAATACTGCCTCCGTGTGGACAACAAGGCTACTAGCACCAGTTTTTGATTGTACAAAAGAAACTGGCCAAGTATATTTACTGGTGCTGCCGAACCCTGATTAAGATTTAGTAAAGGGGGGAGGGGGCATAATCAAAAACAGTCCAAGACATGACAAGGCAAAAAAAAAAATCAAATCAAAAAGCTGAAGCTACTTGATACACGATACCAGCTTCCTCCCAGAAGGACACAGCTGGTGCTGAAAGCTAACGTTTATCGCTGGGCAGAGTAATCGAAATTAAACGGGGGGGGGGGGTCATCTTTCCGTTTTTATTTTCAAAATGTCAGTCCTAGTATAACTGTTAACAAGCCAAGAATACAGTCCTCTATTGCTTACTTCTATTTTGGCGTTCCTAGAGGTCCATCCGAGAGGGGAGCCAGGCAGCCGAGCAAGAGGGGGGAGGGGGGAGAGAGAGACAGATTAAACCCAGCACAGAACTGCAACATCCAACTGCTTCACAGTCCACAGGAGCCCAACCCCCCCTCCCGCCCCCGAACACTGTACCTGATCGAGCCGGGAGCCTTTCTGGCGGGGCGCCGGGTCCAAGCTCTGTGGACGAAGTAAGGGAGGCAGGGGGTCAGGCACAGCTGCCATTACAGGACAGCACCAGCACGAGGCTCGTCACGCGCTGCCCTGGCCCAGCCTAAGCTAAGGGCGCTTTTCCACCGCACGAGGTTTGGTGCTTTCGATACTTTCGCTTTTCCATTGACTTCCGGTCGAGTACCAGTACCAAAAAGTCAAATACCGAAAGTGCCAAACCAGTTGGGGTACTTATTTGGTACTTTGGGGCGTAACTTGCAACGCTTTCGCCGTGATTGGTAATGCAAATAGCCCGATTCTGAAACAATGCGATTTCCGTCCTGGCAAAACGTTACGAACTCAGAAAACAGCGATAAACAAAGTAAAAAAAAATAATTGAGATATGGTCGGAAGAACAGATAAACAAAATTTAGAGGACATAACATGAAATTTAAAAAGAATTTTATTTAATATGTAGCCTATTACTGCAGCACGGTACTGGAGAGTCTCCAGATATAGAGATTTGATTTTGTTGTAATAAATATTGGGGTATTTATAAGTTAGTTAAAATAAAAAACGTCTCGGAGAACGCATGCAGCGCCCAAGCAAAAGCAGCGGAGGTAAACTTTAAACTGATTTTAAAAACATACTGGATATAAATATAATCTATGCAAGGAATTATCATTAAAACTGCAAAGTTAGCTAGGCCTTTTCCCTATGCCAAAGTAAAAATGTTTTAGCTAAACCCTAACCCCCTGCGCCGTCCGTAATAAATATGTCCATATAACCGAAAATAAAGTCTGATCTTAATGTAACTCACTAGCGATGTAAGAACTGCATGTGCATAACATGCGGTTAGATTTAATATCCAACATCGTTCAGCTGCATACTACAGTCATGGTTCGAATAGAGTACGAAATGCACCGCCTCATGTTGTCCTTATTCAGCGCCGGTACCAGTTTTTGCGGCAATGGAAAACCGTTTTGGTGAAAGAAACATGGCGCTGCGCGGTGTGACGTTGTCACTCATGGGTGGTTACTGATGATGTCATTTGGCGCCGGTACCAGCCAATGGAAAACCAACACAAATGAAGTACCGAAAGTACCGAAGTATCCAAAGTACCAAACTTTGTGCGGTGGAAAACCCCCCTAAGGGCCTGCTCATCCAAACCAGTGTACAAGGAGCCCAGAATGCATGGAAGTTCTCTAATACTTCAGTAGTAACTGTTCGGTACCAAGACAGCAGAATATCTGTCCCGCAAAGATTTTAAATTGAGGGACCCCACTTTAAATATGACACCCCACATGTCCCATGAAATGTACAGCCCTCCCCTGCCAGCTGCAGTGACATTGACGTTTTAGGAAACGAAAAACCTAAATTTCACATGAGCAAGATATTAATATTATTATTAGTAGTAGTAGGTATTTTATTGATGGGGAAATTCTCTTCTCAACCCCCAACCTGGGGGTAATGGGCCTTGCTCAAGGGCTCAGATGTGTCGAACCGGCGACCTTCTAATCAGGCACAGAGGCTTAACCCGCTGAGCCACTCTGCCCCTGCGCACAAACATGCAACAGCTTCCTGCTTGTGTCACTTGGGCAAGCCCAGGTAGCGCCCCCCCTCCTGAGTGCTCCCCCAGTCCACAACATAAAAAACAAAGTAAACGAGCAAGCATGGTCGGATGCGGTCACCTTGCGAACCACCCCCTCCTCCTCCTGCCGTTTCTCGTAGTGCGAGAAGTCGTCGAAGATGGAGGTGGTGTGCTTGTAGGTGGC
>JAODKM010000118.1:9470172-9488189 GCA_026780845.1 Petrocephalus sullivani | reverse complement strand
ATGTAGAAAAATTTTCTGATGTTTGAGTTCAGCTCATGAAAAATGGGAGCAAAAACAAGAGTGTTGTGTTTATATTTGTTCAGTGTAATATAACAGATACTTGATGAACATGACCACTGCCTTGCTGTGGGCTTCAGCCCTGGACATACTGATGTTAGCTTTGTAAGCTGCCTTTATTTTAACCAGCTTTCCCACTGGTCTTTAACCCTGGTTTTTTTCCTGTTGCTTTTTCATTTCTCTCTTTTTTTCCTAGCCACAAGTTGTCATTGAAACATCAAAATTTTTTTAATAAAAAGTTTAACTGTAGAAGAAGCAGTTTTTAGCGGAAGGTGTTAATGAATACCCGAAACACTCAATATGAACGAAAAGGGTGCCTGCCTGATGAGGAGGTGTTTATAGATGTCTGCTTGGCCACTTCTGGCTCACTCTGTGTCAGCAGTGGGCCCCCGTGAAAGCTCTCTCCCAATAGTAGTGTCTTTACAGACTTGCCGGGGAATGTCCATCCCGGAGGCCAATCTCTCTCGTCTGCCCCGCAGAACCGTCAGCTGCGGAGCTGAGGGGGAGCCAGCCTGCCGTTTCCATGGTAACGACCAGTGGCGCATGTCTCGTTTGACATGGTGACCCAAATAAGCAGAGGCCTGGCAGGGAGCTGAGTCGGAGTGATGTTTGGGGTGATGGCGTGTGCCATGCTATTGAGTGTCAGGCAGATGGACCAATCAGGGGGCTTGTACAGCAGCTTGTGTGACTGGAGAGCCCTTTACGCTGAGCATTCAGAAGTAGATGTGATTACTCTCTGTTTCTTCCTAGTGTCCTGTGTGACTTTCCCTTCGTCTCCCCATGATATCTGGTAGTGCCGCTTGGTACAAACTAGTTTCAGCCATCAGTGGATCGAAGCCACTTAGGTTGGGTGTGGTGCTGATTGTGATCTGACCACTGCGCTTCTCTTGTCCTTTGGTGGCCGGGGTCATGCCTGTAACAGCAGCATGTGGCCGGGAGCGCTGTCTGATACGCTCTCCTTCTGCATCGCCCGCTTTGTGTCAAAACAAAAACAGGATATGGAAAAAAAAATCACTGTGCTAAAAATATCGCCCGCAGTGTCAGTTATGTTTTAATATGACGATGCAAAATGGTTATAACTGGGGTGCTGTGTTTGTATGTGTGCCTGGCGTGGCTGCTAGCTGGTGATTTAAACCTCAGCTTTCGGGGTCCGGTTGGCAAATGCCTCACGCACACACTGCTGTGATGAACAGCAGCTTTGCTTAAATACCCCCCCCACACCGCACTGATTGCTCCCCTCTGGCAGGTTATTTCTTCATCGCTGAACTGCGCAAATTACCGGTGCAGCTGACAGGAGGGGTAGAGTGTTAGAAGAAGGTGTGTGTTAAGCTGTCACTGCGTGTTTGTCTCGCATGGTTTCTGGGGTGCATGGAGTGGCAGGCGCTGTATTTATCTGGCGTTTTTATAAACTGCCAGCCAACACAGTGAAGTTTCGGTATGTGATATAAGACCCTGACTACACGAGAGTTGGGGTTGACATTAACTGGCAGGCTATTCCGAAAAGCTTGATTGGTAAGCTTGATTGGCAAGGCCCCCCAATAGAATAAGGCCTATGTGGGCTTTGCCTGGGATGGCCCAGAAGCTCTCTCATTGGTCGGGGATGGAGCTGTGTTGAGGGGAGTGTTCACCTGTCTGTTGCTAAGGGTTCTTGCTGGTCACCGAGGTGGTCAGGTTGATCGGCTGGGAAGTCAGAGTGTGTCAGTGCAGCTCCCCTTAGCCTGCGCTGAACCCAGTGTTTATAATGAGCCGCATAAGCCGCGTATCTGTGTGTGCGTCTTGCCTACCGACACCAGCTCTGCACCCCCCTGAGGTGCCGTAGGGTCTCACACAGAAGCACACAGGTGTGTAGCCCCACCTGCACATGGGCAGATGCGGGGGGGTCCGAGAATGATGTGCTGGAGGACGAGCCAGAGGCCCAGGCTAAGGGCTCTTTCTCAGTGATTGGTCACTTCCCCGACCCTGCTTCTATCTGGGAATTTTCCCAGCTGGGAATTCTACGGCCTCCCGCTGTCTGCTTCGTTTGATGACATCACAGAAGCCGCTGCGACCATCTGCTGGTGTGTGCATATATGAAAACACACATGCATGTATCTGTGCTCTGTTTATCTCTCTTCCCACGCTCACGTCGTACACACATTAGCATGAGCAGATGGCTGCACATGCTCTCATGCACTCATATAGTGAGAATGGGGGGCTCACACACGGGCCCTCTCCCATGCCAGCCTCCCTAAGCTGTGCCCCACCCCCCAGCTCAGGCTAACACATCCCTGTGTCATTCTGTTGGGTCAGAAGGACAGCCAGCATGACGGGCCCCTCCTTTAGGCTGTGTGTGTTTGTGCATGTGTCTGCTCGTTTTGTGTGTGTGTGTGTGTGCATCATTGAAATATTTGTGCATGGGTGCATGTGCATGCTCATTTATGTGTGCTTGTCAGCGCAAGCCTGCATGTTTCACTAAAAGGGGAAAAAAAAATGTAGGTCACCTCAAAACAAAACTTTCAGTCAGCATGGCAACTGTCTGCGCTTTGATTGGTGGACCAGTTGCCATGGTTACAGTTTAACCTTGAGGCTCTGAGAAACTTTCAAAGAGTGTAGTGTTTCTATGGCAACTCGGCAGAGTGCAGTGCCATGGAGGACATGGTCCGAGCTCTAGGTGCAGCTTGATGTGTTGCAGTTCCTCAGGAGGAACGGTGGCGGGGGGATACCTTCAGCGCATGGGTCCGTGTCAAATGACCATCCACAGTGTCAAAAAGAGACTAGAAATTGAAACGCAAAGAAGAATGCAGCACAAAGGGGAAAAAGTATTGAAAGCACAACACGTATTCCATATGTATACGTATTCCAAAAATCCGGTAATAAAAAATCTCTTAATGCATAAGTTTTGTTTGCAATATATTCATGCTTTTGTTTATGATACACACATTTGTTTGCAGAGCTATGTGGACTTCTTGAAATACTTTTTTTAAAAATTTCCTTTATCGATTCCCCCCCATGTCTCTTCTGAGGCTCGTCTGTAGGCAATTTGTAATTGTTTTATGGCTTTTTTTAGTTCATGCGAAACCGTTGAATAGAGAATCAGAACGGCACTGACATAATAATGTTATACAGCAGTGTTTCCCAAGCCGTCCACGCGTTTGCTGCCTCTCCGCTGTCCAGTGCTCCCTGACGACTGGCTTGGGAAACACTGTCTTATTTTAAATATAAGCATTTATCTGAACAATCTAATTGTGAAATATTTGAAATATTTCTGTTTAGGCTTGTGGTTATTTAGTCAATGTGGATTTTTTCTAAGAGGACGTTTTCTCTCATCATGTGATATTATGTCCAACAGAGATGCACTTCTTATGTTTTCCCGTTGGGAGACAAAACCATAATTCATTCACACATTCTGTTTAAAAAGTATTTAAAAGAATCGATATATATATATATAATATCGATATAGTGACCTAAAATATCAAGATTTTTTCCAGGCATATTGTCCAGCCCTAATTTACTGTCACCCCGTGTGAGACGGGGAGCCTTGCATCTTGCTGCGAGCAGAGCAGCGGCACACCAGGCCCCCCTAAATGTCGCCATAATACGATCTGAAGGGACACGGAAGAGACCTGACATGACGAGGCTGCCTCCCCTGGACTCTGGCCCACTTGCCGTTGCGGTCACACTGTGTGACACATGTAGGCATGTTTCACCCGTCCCGGAAGCCTCAGGTGTGGCCTGCTCTCGTCCATACGAAGAGTGCTGTGAGATAAATAACTTATCCGAATCGGGCAGGGAGGGTCAGGGCAGAGGGTCAGCAGGCCACCGTGATCACACAAGGTCCCCACCCAGTCTCTGAGGTCAGCGGAGCCTCATGCATGTCAGGGCTTTGATGAGAAACATTAAGACACAACTTTCATTTTTAGAATTAAAAGCTAATATTTTTCATACAGAATTTTTGCTGTTTGAAACTGAATATCTAATGAGTCCCAGTGCAACTGGTTTCTAGTATTCATAGCAGAACTGTGTGTCCCCCAGAACCAGAATGGTTTGCTCCAGGCTTAGTACATGGTTCAACTCTGGCTCAGGAAATGGTTTAGCCCTAGTTTAATAGATGTTTCAGCCTTG
Source organism: Petrocephalus sullivani (assembly GCA_026780845.1). Lineage (NCBI taxonomy): Eukaryota > Metazoa > Chordata > Actinopteri > Osteoglossiformes > Mormyridae > Petrocephalus > Petrocephalus sullivani. Next base: position 9,484,031 of record JAODKM010000118.1, on the reverse strand, counting down.
GCTCAGGAATTGTTTCAGCTTTCGTTTAAGATGTCTCAGCCCTGGCTCAGGAAATGGTTGAATCTTAATTTAATAGATGGTTCACCATCTATTAATTTAATAGATCCTCTCACCCTGCCCAGTGTGAGGCTGCATTCCTGCTCCTTTGTTCCTCCTGCCCTGCCCAGTGTGAGGCTGCACTCCTGCTCCTGTGCTGTGTTCCTCTCGCCCTGCCCAGCGTGAGGCTGCACTCCTGCTCCTGTGCTCTGTTCCTCAGAAGCTGAGGAGGACCTGTGCTGTGTTACAGGAACACTGTGTCCCACGCTGACCTGGAGGTGATGGCGGTTGCTGCCCTGACGTCTCTGTACACCAGCCCCTTAGTGCTTAATGGCCCCACTGGAGCCTCAGGCAGCATAAGCACAGGTACATTTTGTTCAGTACCCCACTAACCCTAACCCTAACCAACAAGCCAGATAGTATAGACGGGTACGTTCTAATGAGTAAGCCCATTAACCCTGACCCTAACTATCTCGCCAGGTAGCGCACACCTTATGTCCTTTTCAGTATGTGCAGGATCCGTTTGTTAATTACATTCCTATTGTAGAGAATACATAATGGTTTGGATGGTTGCTCCTGTAGACATCTACACTGAACAAAAATATAAACGCAACACTCTTGTTTTTGCTCCCATTTTTCATGAGCTGAACTCAAACAAACTCTAACACAGATTTAGACAGATTTGTGAACAATATTTGAGAGACAAGCCGCAAATTTCTTATGAAATGCTGAAAGATTCGTTGTCTAAATTTCAACGTGCTTTAAAATCTGCTAGGACGCGCTTTTTCGCAAATGTTATTGCGAAAAATCACCAAAATCCGAGAGTTCTTTTTCCAGAAATCACTGCTAATTTATCGCAATTTGAGCCTATCTCTATTGCTACTTTTAATGATATTGTCTTTAAGCTAAAGCCTACTTCTGCTCCTCAAGATATTGTTCCCACACCTCTGTTAAAGCAAGTCATTGAATCGGTCGGCCCATATATGGTTTCTATAATAAATAAAAGTTTAATTTCAGGGATTGTTCCCGAGTATTGTTAACATGCTGTAGTTCAGCCCTTGTTGAAAAAAGAAAATATGGATAAGAGCGTTTTTTGCAATTATAGACCAATTTCAAAACTTCCATTGATGGCAAAGATTTTAGAGAAATGTGTTCTGATTCAACTGGAGTCATTTATTGATGAACATCTGATCGGTGAAGTATTTCAGTCGGGTTTTAAGAAGTATCATAGCACAGAAACAGTGTTATTGAAGGTTTTTAATGATATTTCAATGGAATGTGATTGTTCTATTGCTGTTGGATTTCACAGCAGCGTTTGACACGGTTGACCACCATATTCTTATTTCCCGGCTTGAAACGTGGAGGCATTTCTGGAAATGCCTTAAATTGGTTTAAGTCCTACCTTCTAACTAGACGTTTCTCTGTTTGTATGGGTGAGTGTACATCAATTTCATCACCTTTATCATGTGGCATTCCACAAGGGTCAGTTTTAGCACCACTTCTCTTTTCTTTTTATATGCTTCCTTTGGGGTCAATTTTGCGTAAATACAGTGTGTCATTTCACTGCCATGCAGATGATACACAGTTGTATATACCCCTTAAGTTAAATGACTCCTCTGCCATACAAATTGATTGTTGGCCTGTCTTAATGAAGTTAAGGCATGGATGTCCACAAATAAATATTGTAGAGGTTGGGGGTATAGATTCTTAAGTCAAATGTAGCCTGCAATATACATCACTGCTATTTCTGATGTTGTGCATGTGCAACTTCAGAGGCAACCAGCAGGGGGTGGAAGGCAGGCCTCTTCCCAAGCTACAGTAGCTCCCCTAGTGACAACTGGAGCCGGGACACCAGTGACCAGTCTGGGCCCTCCACACCATCTCCGCCTTTGCCCAGAGATGCTGGGAGGCATCGGGGGCCGTATTCCCAAGAGCTTGTGGATGAGCCGCAACCTGCCCTCTTCCTGTTTGCTGACCCCAGCCCGAGGAAGCGAAAGGTGGGTGTTTGGTGCCATGTGATGGGGGAGGCTGCCTCAGGCTTTGTGTAGAGGGTGCATACTGGCACTCAGGGGCCGACTCACACATGTGGGCTCTGACCCAGACCTCCACTGCTCCTTTCTTGCAGAGCTCGGTCAAGGTGATGTTTCAATGCCTGTGGAAGAACTGTACCAAAGTCCTGAGCACCTGCTCAGGGATTCAGAAGCACGTGCGCACTGTCCACCTTGGGTAAGCCCGGGACGGACACACGGCTGAGGGAAGTGGCACTGGGGTCAGGGCCAGACAAGAGGGGGAATCTGCTTACAGGACTCAGCCACACACTTTGATCACTCCGTCTGGACATTTCAAGTCGGCAGTTTTTTTGAAGCAATTCCGGAAGAGTCACCTGATTCTGTTGGTCCTGGGTGGTTATACCGCATACATGTGGGTTTATCTTTGTAACACAGAGAGCAATAAACCCTTCAAATTCAAGTTGAGCAAATGCAGCACTGTACAGTGCTGATTACTGCCCCCTTCTGGCCAAAACTGCTAAACACATTTTATCACTGTAGAAAAATGTGTGTGAGGAAGAAAAGAAGTGGTAGCGTGTCTGCAGGTGTTTCTGCCCTTGTCCATGTACAGCTGCATGCATGTTCCTCTGTCATGTGTGTCCATGCACATGCCCCTGCAGCTTGCAGTGGGACTCTGAGCACACTGAGGGAGAGGAGGACTTCTACTACTCTGAGGTTGAGGTCAACATGGACTTCCTGTCAGAGGGCCTGTCCAGCCTATCACCAGCCTCCCCCACTTCAGCCCCGCCCTCGCTCACCCTCCCTCCCTCCCTTACCCGGGCCCGTGCCTCTCCCGTCCCAATAACCGTGCAGCCTGGCCTCGACTTCCCCTCCAGCACTCTCAGCCAATCAGCTCCTTCGGTGCTCTGCCACATCCGTATTGACCACACATATCAGGTAAAGGAGACTCTGGGTCTTTATGCTGTCTGACACCCATCTCGTGCCATCTGCCTGTTCACACAGGGTTGGCATCAGGGACATGCCGCTTTTCCGCATTTCTAACCCAACTCCCTGTCTGTCTCAGGCCACACCTCCATCACAGGATTCCTGGGCAGAGTTTGGTGCAAAGGGGGCGAGCTCATCCTGGCAGTCACCCCCCAGTCCTCTGAAAGGATCCCTGGTAAGCTTCTAGTAGATTCTGTAACCCCTTTCCCTCACTGCGGGGATCTCGCAGTAAACTTGGCAGTGGTGCAGTCATGCAGTAACTGTTAAGAAAGCTGTCATGTGTCAGTAGGAAGGCACAGAGACTCAGCTGGATGCACTGTCACCTCACACACACAGCCACTGTCAGCTGAACAGCTGCACCAGCAGGTGGCACAGTGGTTTAGGAGCTGAACCTGTGCTTCAAAGATGCCAAACCTAAATCTGCCCATCACACACCTGCTCACATACTTACACCTGCCCTGATAAAGGTTATGCTGTACACAGGTAGATATGCAGCCTCAGACACTGTCTGTACGTTATGGCTCTGTTCATACAAAATGTACTTAAATTATTCAGTATGTGCTTTTGACAATATAAGCATACACTGACTGACATGGTTTGCTCGTGGCAACAAAAGACTTTGTGTAAGCTTCAGTATTGGAGTGTCTCTTGTGTTGTACAAATGGAAAGAGTCCTGCCCGATGTCACATCCTCTAGCCCACCCACGATGCACTTCCTGTTTCCTCTGAGGAACAGAGACAGAGATGCTCGAACTCTGGCCAGATGTATCTCACACACGGCTGAGACTTTTAATGGCTACTCCCCACATCCCCTGCAATCCTGAACAGGACAAGCGGTTGGAAGATGAATTGATGAATTATTGTTTGCTATAAACTGCATTTAGTAATATTATGAATTCTTTTTTTGCAGGTGCTGTAACAAATGGTATAAGGCTGAAATAAGATAAAGTACTCTGAGATGTTATAGAGCAGATACAGTATGAGCTGCAGAATGTAGTATGGTATTTATCCAAATCCAAATTGGTTTGCCATAGAGCACACACACTATTGTGCAGGAATCATATCACCTTGCTGCATGTCTCCAGCAAGGTGATATCCAACACGGGAGAGCATGCATGCTGCACACACTCTGCTGGAGGTGTGAGGCCACAGAGCATGTGTGAGACTTGCATGGTTGCTGTACTCTTCTGGTTGTTCTTGGTGATCTCTAATCTGTGGCTTGTTTTTTGACACAGCCGGTCCCTCGGGTCACCTTCACCCGGACACACCCCATGTCTCCCCCAGTGGCCAAGGCCTCCACAGGACCCAGGTATGTGGTGGTGCAGTCACCACTCGACTGGAGAGGGCATTTTCCGGCCAAGGCCCTTTCTGAGAGCTCCTGGATGCTTCCCTGTCTCCTCCCAGGAAGCTGAGAGGCGACGCCAGGAAGTGTAGGAAGGTGTATGGCATAGACAAGAGGGACATGTGGTGCACGGCCTGCCGCTGGAAGAAAGCCTGCCAACGCTTCACAGACTGAACCAGGAGCTCCTGTCCGCAGGAGAGGAGGACTGCAGGCCTTCAGAGTCTAAACCAGGAGCTCCTGTTCCCAGGAGAGAAGGACCGCAGGCCTTCACAGGCTAAACCAGGAGCTCCTGTCTGCAGGAGAGAAGGACTATAGGCCTTCACATATTAAACCAGGAGCTCTTGTCTGCAGGAGAGGACTGCAGGTCTTCACGTATTGAACCAGGAGCTCCTGTCTGCAGGAGAGGACTGCAGGTCTTCACGTATTGAACCAGGAGCTCCTGTCTGCAGGAGAGGACTGCAGGCCTTCACATATTAAACCAGGAGCTCCGATCTGCAGGAGAGGACTGCAGGTCTTCACATATTGAACCAGGAGCTCCAATCTGTTGGAGAGGACTGCAGGCCTTCACATATTGAACCAGGAGCTCCTGTCTGCAGGAGAGGACAGCAGGCCTTCACATATTGAACCAGGAGCTCCTGTCTGCAGGAGAGGACTGCAGGCCTTCACATATTAAACCAGGAGCTCCTGTCTGCAGGAGAGGACTGCAGGTCTTCACATATTGAACCAGGAGCTCCTGTCTGCAGGAGAGGACTGCAGGTTTTCACATATTGAACCAGGAGCTCCAATCTGTTGGAGAGGACTGCAGGCCTTCACATATTGAACCAGGAGCTCCTGTCTGCAGGAGAGGACTGCAGGCCTTCACATATTGAACCAGGAGCTCCTGTCTGCAGGAGGACTGCCAGCCTTCTGCTGGTTCCCTGTTAGCTGCACACTTACATACTGTTGAGTGAGAGCTGGTGTCCCATTGGCTGAGCACTGGCATTATAATGCACAGATCCTAATGCTTCACTGGGTGAGTTTTGACATTCAGGTGACTAGGCACAAGTGTCCTGCTACCTTTGTCTACCGAAGCTTCTCTGTGATGAAACCAGACAGCACCTGGCACAGATGTACAGGATAGCTGTAAAAATGAAACACGAATGGGTTTTTTACGAAGGCAGTTTTTTCAGTTTTAAAGCATTTACACAATGCAATGTGTTTTTATTTATTTAATCTTCTGTCTGTCTTTGTTGTTCCTTAAAGCACACAGTTTTTTGTTTAATAAGGCTTCTCATGCATCTCATTTGTTAAGGTTCTTTTCTGGTCTAAATGAAAACCCCTGTCTTTCTCATTAAGCAAAGGTCAGACCAGGCTTGTTGAAAGATTTTGTTAAATCACATCTGTAACATGTCAGCTCAAGGTTTTACAACTCAATCTGTTGATCCAGCAGACAAAATCTACTTTTTGCTTGTTTTAGAAAAAAATGCAGTGCTATACAATACAATTTTTTTGGGAATTATGCTGGGATCCATCAGCTCCCTCTGGTAATGTTTGCGATTTGAAGGCGTAGACTGAGAGACAGAAGTGAGTGTGATGGGTAATGATGGTTAATGCTTTGAATAACGGCACCACCGCAGCAGCCCAGATGGATGCATGGAGCCATCCCCTGTGCCGGGCGTCTCACAGGCGGGTCTCATATACGCCACTTCACCTCCTCTGTGCGGAGCTTAGCCAGGTCCTCGCTTTACAGTGCTGAGAACCGAAAGCCAAGGCTGGCACATGGCACTATGAACAACATTTTTGCTCTTTTACTTGGAAATGGACTTTCCTTTGAGCTTTTAGGACATACTCAATATCAGGTCTACCACATTTGCACAATTACATGTTTGTAAGGACAAGAAAAAGTGTATTTTCATATTTTTTTGTATATACTTCGTGTTCAAATTGAAATGTATGTTAAGAAAAACTGTGGGGATGTTAATGACGAAAAATGTTTAATGAAAAATAAAGCATTATTTTCCAAAGTGCCCTGAGGCTGTACCTACAGTAATGTCTTCACTGACCCGCCCTCTACAGGAGCTGTCTTTCATAGAACTTTCTCAGGTGAAACTGAGAGGTCTTGAAATATTAAAAGATGTAATCCCTAAACATCATATATAAGGGGATTGGGATTTGACCCAATAACAGATTAAATTGCAGGGAACACCAGTGGTTTTTCCAGCAGCATTTTCCATATTTATTGGGAATGATTGGTTAGCAATTCATTGTCAAGCTAATTGCCACCACCAGGTGGCGCAGAGATCTTAAAAAAAAAGTACACACAAGTCATGTACCAAGTAGGAAAAAGTTTCTGGTAATATCAAGTCCACAAAATGAGTACACACTGCTTTTCTGGCTCTGTTTTAAATTAGACAGCGCCTTGAGTACAAAAAGAAGGCTTCATACCCAACACCAAAGTCCACATTTACAGAATAATACACTGGCATAGGAGGGCAATTTCAAAAACCAGCCATTTTGGAAGAAAACGTCATGAAATCATGTAAAAATAAGCACACACAAAAAGACAGCACTCGGTAAACAACCAGAGTAATATAACTTTTAAAAAATGAACAACAGTTTAATACGATCCAAAACCTCTCATACTGTAAATATGGCTTTATATCTGAAGCTGATAATCAGTGTAACGCACCCATAGTAACTTCCTGCACATTTCCTTTACGGAACAAGTTTTCTAAGAAATGTTCAGGTGTAAAAATTTGTTTATATGCAGTTTTGTGCAGCAGTACATAGCAAAACATACAGCATATTTTAATTTAACCTTCTGTAAGAGCACAGTAAACTATGTTATACAATAGTGTGAATTGTATATTATATATATACAATTGTATATTATATATGGAAAAATGTCCCCTAATTTGCATACACTATTGTTATACATAATGTTCATATAATTTAAATGTTTTACAATAACATTTTATTGCCTTATGTTTCATAATGAATGCGCTGAATTCCTGGATAGATTTTAGGCCTATCTGAGTTCCACCATGAACTTCACTCCTCTGCTTGTAGGAACAGGCAGACACCTGGCCCACCAGAGACGCACACACCTGGCCAACCAGACGAACCCTGAAGGTTGACTGGTAATGCTGTTACTCTGTGATGAAGGAGTGGAGAAGTAGAAGGAAGTGTGTGTGTGTGTGTGTGTGTCTATCCTGGTAGGACAGTCACCAGGCCGCCAGTCCTATGGTGGCAGATTATCATGCATTACTGTCAGACCCCCGGGGTCTTACAGCTCGTTTCCTGCGACAATGACGCTTAATGCCTCACTCGCTGCTGAGCTCTTAGGGGTCCCTGAGGCTCAGACCCTTTGAATCTCCATCGCCATCCCCGCAGCAAGGTGGCGGGTTCAAATCATCTTCCCTGTGTTCGGGAGGGATCCCGCTCCAGCACATGGGCTGGTGAGCAGCTGTGGATCGAGGGGAGAAGGCGCGCGCACACACACACACACACACACATACAGCAGGACACCGGCCCCTGGGTCCCACCAGACTGAAAAGCTCCACATTAGGAAAATGATTTGTATATACATAGCTTTAACAGCAAAAACACATTCAATGAGAAATAAATTACATTCTCAACTTTAAATCATTCGACCAAAGAAAGATTGTATATGCATTACAATGTATATTTGATTTTTGGTATTATATAAATGTAAATTGTACATATAAGATTGTGCTATATATTTTAAATATACACACACTCTTTCCTTTCTAAATATATATTAGATGTAGCAAATAAGTTAGCATTTAAAATCATGTTGCAACCTTGTGTGTAACATATCAGCCACAAGGCTGTTATTAAAAAAAAAAAATCTCACTCTGTGTGCGATATAAATAACAAAATGAGAGCTAAAGTTAGCATCCAGCTCTTAGCTGCACCGAACAAATATTAAACTCATTTATATTGCCAGGAACAAACAGTAGAATGTAACTTTATCAGAATAAAATGAATATTACATTTAAAAACAGTTCCATCCAAAACATCCCAAAAAACAGCAAGGTGACTTTGCAGCCGAACTCCAGCAGCTTTGTGTGTTTGCCACAGGGGGACCGGATCGGGGTGGGGAGAGGCGGGGCAGGGCATCCCCCCCACCGCCCCAGCCCCAGCCCGTCCCGGGTTAAAGAGCAGGCATGCAGTGAACACAGGAGATAATCGTGTTTCCTGAATGAAGTCGAGCTGCTTTCTCGCCCGATACCTACGTGTATATATCATATGCAGGTCATATTAATAGTTTACATTCAGGGAGATTATTACTGAAGACGTGACAATGAGCGGCATGGCTGCTATGGACCTGGAGATGAAATCAGTCTGCTGCAGTCAGTCAGTTTTCAGGTAGGGAGCCGCTCTACCTTCAGGAGGGGAACTGAGCCAGAAGTCTTTCACTAAATATCGTCTTATATAAATAGAAAACTGTAACAAACAAACAAACAAGTATAAGCTTTGGATCGCATCGACACTGCTGAGCGAGCGAATGTAAGACGCGGTGCTTTAGGAATGGATATAAGGCCGCGTCCAGATCGGGCTGCCCCGATCAGCTGGGCTTTGGGCGGGGGCGCAAAGAGGGAGGGGCGGCTTCCATCGCCCCCGCCGAGCCGCCCAGGGCCCAGAGGGCAGGGGGGCCGGGGTGTGGCACAGGGAGCCCCGTGAGCGCGCCGGGACCGGACGCCGGCTGCTGCAGTCGCTGTGCTTTTTTTGCTCGCTCATCTGGACTAAGGAACCCAGCGGGTCTCTCCGCTGGTCTCTCCGTCCATCTCCTGCGGCTCGCTGCCCTCCCTCTCGTCCTCCGGCATCCCCAAACCGGCCTCATCGTTGCCGTCGCGGGACAGCGCTTCCCGGGCGGCGGCCGTCGGCTCGGGGGTGGCCGGCTCTCCCCGCAAGCCGCCGGGCCGGGCGCAGTCGGAGCAGATGCCGTGCCTGCGGGAGCCGTGCCGGATGCCCACGCTGGCTGCGCACACGAAGGCTCGGCTGCACACCTTGCAGGTGTACTTCTTATCCTTACTGTGCACCTGCGGCGCAGACACGCGTCCCTGAAGGCGGGCGGGCTCACCCCACTCACAGAACGCAACATACTCACAGAATAGCTCTAAAACAGGTCATCAGACGCACTGCATGTAATATCTGTCCCTCCCCGGCGACATGCACTCAGATAAGTACAGGCTCCCCCGCTCAGTGTCGCCCCCTGCCGGCCACCGACCTGCGTGTGCCGCTTCATGTGCTCCCGGCGGGTGAAGGTCTTGCCACAGGTCTCGCAGGGGTACGGCCGCTCGCCGGTGTGCGAGCGCATGTGCCTCTTCAGGATGCACTGGTGCATGGCCGAGAAGCTGCAGCAGGGGCAGCGGAACTTCTTCCGGACCACGGCGAAGTCGCCGGCTGGATGGAGGGAGGGAGGGAGAGAGGGAGGATGGGGAGAGTCAGCGGCGGGAGCCGGGCGCCCATCGTACAGCTAATGCCTGTCCCGGTGGGGAAAGCCAGGCGCCTCCGCTCGGGTTTCGCCGGAATCTCGTCTCTTTGGTCGGGCTTTAACCCTCGGCTGCCTTTCGTTGCATCCGCTTTTACGGGACACACGTGGCAGTGTTATACAAATGACACAGGCGTCTGCCAGCTTCCAATGAATTGCATGCAATAGGAGATGAGAAATGTCCGAATCGCCCAGGTCTTTCTGCAACAGCAAACGGGGCGGTTTGTAAATTAGGAGACGGGGGGATCGAGCTGCTTTTCAGCGCACTGCCCCGTCTCCCGAAGGCTATAAGGGGCGATCAAACCCGCCCGATGCCAACTCTGCTATTTGAGGGCTTTTATCCTTTGGTCGGCTTGCTTCCGCCACAGCGGCAGACATGCCGGAGTTAGCGACAGTACGATGTCGCCGGGGCTCCCTGACATCAATATGCGGGAAAACGAGGCGACTCTGTCTCCGCATCCGCACCGGGGGGCAGCCTTTCCGGAGCGCAGCAATCGATATCTGTTAGAGAGGCGCCTCCGAGCTAGGTGCGAAACACGTGACAGGGCGCTGACAGCCGCGGGCCGACCCTGCCGCGGACACCCCTGCTGAAAAAGAACAGCATAGATCCACCACGATTTCCATGCTGGTTAGTGCTGGTTTGGTGCTGGTGTGGATGGTTGACCCGTGCCAGCTGTGCTAGACTACCTGCCCATGAAGCTGGTCCACCAGCACCAGACACAACATATGTAACCATGCTGTTTTTTTTTTTTTTGGTTTTTTTTTAGCAGGGACCGGATTGGTATTAAAGGTAAACAGTAAACTACACCAAAGTGAGCGGCATATATTTCATTAAAGGCTGCAGAGAGTGGGTATTAATTTGCAAAAGCATTTTTGGTTCCGCAAATAGAAGACTGGGCGTTTGTAAACAAATGTCTTCTGCTCCTCAGACCTGATCAATGGGAGAAAAGCCCACATGAGGGAACGCGACAGCAGGGGGCACTGTGGCACCAGGCTTAACACATCCAGCGTTCCAAGTTCCCAGTTTCTAATAAAGGTTCCACACATTTTCTCTTCAGCAAAATCAGATGTCCCATCAGGGGGCGCCTGAGAGCACACGTGACTGCAGGGTCTCCCCTTGTGCAAAAGCAGACTCCGCACGCTTGCTGGTGCTGGCTATTCGTGACCCTGCCCCCACTAGCGGGGGCCTGACAGCACAGATTTAAACCGAGCGCAGCCCTCTAAAGTTCTTTAAAGTTTTTTGAGCAGGTGTGTGGCTTGGGTTAGGCCTCAGTGCTTGGAAGGTCGCTGGTTTGAACCCTGGCTTGTGCAGACCCTTAAGGCCCTCAATTCGGGAGGCACTGGGAAAATGGCCTGAAATTGGATTCCAAGGTTCACTGTCAGCACTACACACATACACACATATATATATATATATATATGTGGCTAAGAAGGAGAGCATGATGGGTGATGGGGCGTGTGAAAAGACGCATTCCGATGAACCTGTATGTGGGTGACTGGCAAATAATGCATCATTTCATCAACATTTTTGGATGCGGTCACAATGGGGGGGCGTTTGTCTGGGGTCTGACCCCCGCAAAGTGGCACTGAGGGCTAACCTGCTCCCACATGAGGCTCCCTGGCCCAAGGCCAGCCAGCTGCAGCATGATAAACCCTCTTTGTCCCTTTTTGCAGGCCCGGCCTTCCCATGGGGGGGGGGGGAGGTGCCTTTAACAGGTTTGTTTGCTCATCACTGGCTCGCGTGTGTATAACTCCCCCCCCACCCCCTATCCCCACCACCAGCAGGCAGATGGCCCGACTGTCAGCGGACGCCGGGGAGGGGAGGGGGGGGTGCAGGATGGTGAGCAGGTTCACCCGGTCCTGCAGGTGTGTGAGACACGGGCCGGGGGGGGTCACTACCCCACCTGTCAGGTTGGCATTATCAAAGGAGGACTTTTAGATCAATCGGACCCCAAAAGACAGGGGAAAACCAGCCATACAAAGGCCATGAGCCCCACCCCTGCATATAGGCGATCATCAGGGCGTGGGACTCAGGTTTCTCCTCATCCTCGTGCTCTCTCTCTCTCCCCTCACCCCCCCTGTTTGCAGAGGGCAGGCTGGGGCAGCCCAGGCCAGGACGTCTACGGGTGTGTGTGGGGATGAGTTCTCCTACATTCCCAGTGAAAATTGCAGGACGAAACTGCGGATCTCGGGTTACACAGCCCCCCCCCCACCATCCCCCAACCCCACTGAGTGGAGCTGCTCACCGCGGCTTAGCCAGCCCGCGCTGGGGTCTAGGGTACAGGCGTGGTGCCCTAAGGAGGCTTACAAGAGTGCATGAGGGTGGGGATCAGTGCCCTCACATCACAAGGCAGCAAAAGCCTCCTGCCTGGGGAGTACAGGAGGCCGGCGGCTCCCTCTGCATCGTTTCTGTGCTGCTGAAACATCACAGGCCCCAGAGAAGAAGGAAGGGCCTACGGATGGAGAAGAGGACCTGAGGGAGAGCAGTACTGGTGTGTTGGGGGAAGGGCAGTGTTTGGGGGGGGTGTGGCTGGAGGAGTCCCAGGAAATGGCCGGCAGACTTACAAGATACGCTTCCCCTGTGAGGCAGGCACTCCAGCAGCAGTCCGGCGTCCTCCTCTAGCAGCTCGCCATGCGCTGCCAGCAGGTCGCTCCTGCCCGACACCGCCACCTGCATGCCGGCCTTCTCCGACACCCCCGAAGGCCACGTCTCCTCATGGGGCTCCTTGTAGTCATTGTAGCCAGCTGGATCGTTGGGATCTTCCCTGGTAGCGTCAGCCACTGGGAGGGAGGGGGGGGGGGTTGTTACAGGCTGCAGAGACCCAGGGCAGCTGGGCCCAGAAGAGGCCATGCAGTTGTACCATAGAGTCCTGTTAACACAGCGCATACGCTCACCGCTCAGTGTCCCGGGAAAGTCAGGATAATTGTGAGTTATTACAGGAGCTTTGCATAAGTCTGCTTTAGACAGGCACTCTCACAGACATGAGCACACGGTGCTGAGTTAATTACAGCTGCGGGAGGGAGCATTCGAGTCAGGGCTGGGGGGGGGGGAGATGCTTGGTAAATATGAAAGCTGCGTCCTCCCACAGGCAAAGCACAGGGCCAGCACAAATGAAACAGAAGGTGCAAAAAAGGCCCTGGCCAGAGCCGCCCCCAGGTGCCCCCCGCCGCCCCCAGGTGCACAGGCACGGGCTGCCAGTGAGTGACAGGCGCCCACGAGGAGCAGCACGCAGGCGGGGCCGCGCTTGGGCGGCAGATGGCGTACTGCGGGCGGGTAATTATGGAACGGAGCATCTGCCGTGACCGCAGTGGGCCTGACGGGCCGGCGGGACCAACAGCAGCGACGTACCGGCGGCTCCACATTCAGATGGGGCCACTGGGGCCGCAGAGAGTGTCGCGTGGGGGCTGACAGGAGATGCCTACAGGCCACGAGGCTCCGTTAGCGCGGGCAAGGGGCTCAGCAGTCAGCAGAGGCACCGGGGCGTCCAGGGCTGATGTAAGGTCAGCGGGTCACCTAAAACGTCACGGCCAAGGTGCCTCACACCCAAGCCGGGTCGGGGACAGCTTTGGTGCGGTCAGTCGGCTGCCTAGGCCGACCAGCAGGGCGTGCCGCTACGCCCACATTCTAGGGGAAGCCAAATCTGCATCATTTTAGGGTACAGCAGCTCCTCCCACGACGGTGTAGGGGGAGTCATGCCCCAAAAGAGGCAGCCCTAGGGCACAGCAGTTGTTCTGTGAACATGGACACACCACCTCTCCGCCAGAGCTCCAGGTTCGCTGGTATGAAATGAGGCTCTCTCACAGACAGGGGGCGGCGGCGAGGCCTCAGGGCCAAGGCTAGGAGTGGGATCAGCGGCCGTGTGGGGGCGTGGGAGGCAGGAATGGAAAACACGCAGGGTCACTAAGGGAGGGGGTACAGAGACATATTATTGTTTGTCTCCCAGTGGCTGTTTTCCACCCCCCTCCCCCCATGTTCCTGCAGCACTGTCTGC
>JAODKM010000118.1:9402373-9418591 GCA_026780845.1 Petrocephalus sullivani | reverse complement strand
ACTACGGGACACTCACATAGACCAGTCACCTAGCTGTTCTCACTGCAGGACACTTACACAGACCGGTCACCTCACTATGGGACACTCACATAGACCAGTCACCTAGCTGTTCTCACTGCAGGACACAGACCGGTCACTTTGCCTTCCACGCAGCGGGACACTCACACAGACCAATCACCTCTATGCAGGACACTGACACAGACCGGTCACCTAGCTGTCCTCACTGCAAGACACAGACCGGTCACTTTGCCGTCCACGCTGCGGGACACTCACACAAACTGAGCACCTCTATGCAGGATACTCACACGAACCAGTCACCTCACTCATAGACTGGTCACCCCACCATGCAAGCTATGGGACACTCACACAGACCGGTCACCTCACTATGGGACACTCACACAGACTGGTCACCTCACCATCCACGAAACCACTTCATAAAGCAGGATACAAAAACATGGCCCGATTTGTCCAGTAAAATATGTTTACAACACACCATATGACTTAATACTTATCTTAATAAGATAAAAAAGGATAAGATTTGCTGGGCCCTGTGAGGCAATTTTTTTGTCCAGTATCACAGTAGGGGTAAATAAACACAAAAAAAGAACAACATAAGTTAAAGTAGACAAACGGTTACACGTTATTTAAGGGTACGGGCATGAAAGGCTTATGTTGGTATCATGTAGCTGTTATAGAGCACCCTTAAGTAAAGTGTTACCCAATAAAAATATAAAGAAAAACTAATAAACTATAGATATCAGTAAGTAAAAACAATAATAAAGACAGTAAAACAGTAATAAAGATTACTGATATCAATAATGAACAGTAAAAACTGTAATGAAGTTTCCCGATGTCACATTGCACGCATATGCTGTAAGTCCATTGTAAGAGGTGGTGTAAAATGTGCTCCACTCAGTCTAAGGGCACAGTGCCAGCACAGGCGGGACATGCAGAGGCATGCAGGCAGACTCACCCTCCTGACTGTGCTCCAGCCCCTGCCTCCGGTCGCCTGCCGCTGGGCTCATTCGGGTACGCCCCCCCGGCCAGCCGCCCCCCAGCATGCCGGTCACTGAGGACACAGACGCGGCCTCACAGACCATCCACTGCAGGTACCCAGAGTTTCCAGGGCCACGCTGAAACTAAGTGATTTCACTCCCAGAACATTCACGCCTGAAGCTCATCAAGTATTCTATTAACGCTCACATTTATATGTGTATTTACTCAGTGGATGCTTTTATCCAGTTGGGAAAGCAGGGTTAGCCAATATCTGGGCCAGTAGCAAGTTACGGGCCTTGCTCAGGGACCGAACAGTGATGTCACTCTTTGGAGCCTGGGATTCGAGCTGGGGTTCGCCTGCTCGGTCTCGCTGCTGTGGGTGTTTGAGCTGTTTCCGCGATGCTGTCATTTGGATTGCTCATGATGTTCATTCTCTGGCTAGCAGTGCAGCTAAGTGCCCTGGATTCTGCTTTGCTGTGCGCCTCAGCCCCGCAGCCCTGCTCTGATCCACAGCCTTGTTCTTTATGATTCCTATTCGATCCAGCAGATGGGTCCAGCCCAGCTCTGTCAAAGGCATACCTCACATACCTTACAGTCAGTCCTGTCAGATCTGGACGACCCAACCTGTCAAAGAGGAAAAAGACAGAAAACATGCATCATCACATCTGTACCAGCTCGGACAGAGTCAATTTCACCACGTCTCATTTTGTAAGTTTTCTGATTTTTAATTCATGAGACAGGGCAGCTGTTGGTGTAGCATTTAAGGCATAAAGAACTCCAGGGAACAAGCTTTCTATGTGTTGGTTTTGGGCTTTTTGACTTTCTTTTAGCTATAAGACTTTAGAACAGGAGGTATGGAGCTTTTGGGGGTCTCAGACCTCATTTTGTGTGTTTATTTAGACACACATACTCATGAAGTGAGCCATTTCACAACTGCAACTGATATCCCCAGATGGTGCTGATAGCTAAGCACACTCTACGGGCACTTTAAAAGGACGCCCGCAAATACGCAGCCTGTAGCGGTCCTCCGCTTTCGTGTAACTGCGCTGAGACGCCGGTGCCACGGAAGCGCGTCTCCGCCGCGGGAGCGAGCGAGCGAGCGAGGGCGCGAGGCCACACCTACCCGCGAGGCCCGGGGCCGTGGGCGCGCGGAGCGGGTTCGCCCACGTGCAGCCGGGTGGGCGAGCAGGGCTCGGCCGCGTGCCTCACGCTGTCAAGTCGCCGTCACACCTGGCGCGCTGCGCGGGGACGGGAGCGCGCGCGGCCCCGCGCGCGTCACGCTCCTCGCATTACCACAGGAGACGCCGCCATCCTCGCGCCGTTACGGCTTATTACCTTACTTTCTCATTCGCGTCACTCTTATTATCGTTATGTCCCCCCCCCTTCTCTCGCGCCCGCACCCCGTGCCGCGAGACCGGCCGGCGCGCGTCACTACATGACATTACCTGAGCACCTTCACCTTTTCGGCGTCTCCGCTTAAAAGCCGCGCCGGCCGCGGCCCGCGTCCTGTAACCGCCCCAAGTGTCAGCGCCACCAAAATGTATTTTTACAAAGAGGAAGGAGAACCCGATGCGACGCAAGAGGGGTCACTCTCGGGATCTAAAACATTAAATTAAATTCAAGAGCCTTTTTTATAAGGCAATGGAGCAAAATGGCGACTTATTATTATGAAGGAGGGGTAAAAATATCCCTGCGCTCCAGCTAAAGGGAAAGCGAGGAAAACATATTCGGGGCAGCGATTTCCGGCAGCCGTGGCGGAGCGAAGGGGGCCGGAGCCCGGGGAGCGGCCGGGGAGCGCGGCCGGGCTTACCTGCGGGGTATTCGGCCGTTTCGGAGCGGAGCCTCCGAGCTCCGGAGCGCCGCGCAGAGCCGCTCGCCGGGTCATGCGCGGTCCCCCTTCCTACCTCTGACACTGTAACTACACTGGGAGCAAGTTGCAAACTCTCGCGTTATTTTTTTAATCCGCAAATTAATGTCCGATTTCCCCCAAGTAAGCGGGGAACCGGCTCCGGTCTCCGCGAAAAAAAAAAAAAAAACGGACCGGCTGTATTTACACGGGTTCCTGTGGCTGGGTGCCGAGGCGGGACCCCCCCCCCCAGATTAATATATAAAAAATTATGTCAGACATGCACCAAGACGAACAGACAAATTGGATTGTAGATTGAAGTCATTTAATGATTAGAAAATTCGGACGTAATAGCAGTTTTCTCACTTTGGTGTGTAACGAGGTATGATGGGCTGCGTTTTAAATCTGTTTTAGAATATATATTAAAATTAACAAACCGATCGTATACAAGACGTTTGATATACTCTTTTGAATAATACAAACAATAAGTAGTTCTTCGGAAAACTTGTTTCCCCGGTTGCATTAACGCATCAGGGTACATTGAATGCAGAAGAATGCATAGAATGCGGGAGGCGATTGTGGTGCGTCCTCAATCTTAAAATTGACGTTTTTCTACTTGTACATTGACAATGAGTTATATACCAGCTGTCCTAGCAAGGTTGCTAAACAATCTATACTATGAAACATAAATGAAATTACATTGTTTATCCCGCTACATAAAGAGATTATTTCACACATACACAACCATATACACCTAAAGCACTTTAATGAGCTCGCTCATCTTTCAATGGTATCCACTGAGTATTTAAGCTAATAAATGCTCTAAATGTGAAAGGGCACTCGCCACCTACGAGTACACTGGCTGTTTATGTTAAATGGCATTTCGTTATAAGAGGCGGGCACAGCAGCCTCCCGCTATGGAATCTGAACAGGAAACATTCAGGTTATACAATAAGCTCATTAAGGCCATGGTCAAGTGGCTGTGGTATTCCGGCCTCATTAACACTACACCACTGCATGCTTAGGGTTGCTGTCTTTCTTGTTAAAATACCTTTTAATTAGCAGCAAGGCCAAGTTGTTGGCAACAAATTTATTTTTTTCTTTTAAATTTATTTACTACCATAGTCTGAGGCCCTCAACGGACTTGTGTTAACCAAAAACAGATTTGTTAAACTATATTGTCCTATATAATGGCATGTAGGGGCAGTGTGTAGCACAGTCTGTTTGAGGTCTGTTCCTCTCTTTGCAGGGTTGTGAGTTTTAATGCTGTGGTTGGCAGAGTAAACACATTATCACTGAGGCCTTGAGCAAGGCCCTTCACCCGAAATGCTCGAGGGAGGCCAGATGCTGACCCCGTGCTCTGACCCCATTCCTCATTAGTATGTCACTTTGGACAGAAGCATCTGCTCAATAAATTAATGCTGTACAGTCATCTACATGGTTGTAGTCAGAGATCATTGAATTTCATGAAGGACATGACAGAAGAGATTGACTGTAATTGTATTTATTCTAAAACATATTCTAACATTGTTTGTGTTAAAATGTGCCTGGGAAAGACCTTTTTTATTTTATTAAAAACCCTTTGCTTAATATGCACTTGTGGTTATTGATTGTATGTGATGACCAAACACACTAATGTGTCCACAGTCAACAGAAGAGAACTTTGGTGAATAGGAGGCACCCATCTTTGGCCCAATACAGGTCACTAGCTAATCTGCTGTTTCTTATACTCTATAATGATGAAACTGAGTAGCAACTGATTCCATGACCAAACTGGCAAACAATTCACAAATATATTTAAATTATAACACAAAATGATCTTGTTTCCTATACCCAGGGCTTCATATTTATGTTTTCACAGAAAAGAGAAAAAATACTTTTAAAAGCATGACTGTAATTTCTGGAATTGGAAAATTGTACTTCAAATAAGAGTTTAATATGTGCAGCAGATGTAGTAGAACATTTAACCAAATAAAAAGTGTGCTGGTCCGTATGTGTGGGGAATTTACAGGAATTTAGTTTCCAGGGAAAATATTTCATACCCACAGTATAACTGGAATAAAACCAAATTACGCACAAAAAAGGATTGAAAATGTAAGTAATGCTAGTGCTAGCAGTCAATATGACTAAATGTGCATTAATATATTATATGTTGCTTTTAAATTCTCGATTTGATTATCTGAATGTGGAGTGCAGATGAAAAACTGCATCTTACAGAGCATTAAATGAGGACAGAATGCCCAGCATGCATGTCAGACATGCCCGGCTATGAGGTGTGCAGCATGGCCTGTACGCTCAGGGTGGACTGTCCCATAGCTCCGCAGGGAAAGACCAACAGCCTAGGGAGTGTGGGGGACAGGTACTGATCTGCAGGGACTGCAGGGCCACATTGGGAAAACCAAGATCGCTGTATGGGCCACAGTCCATAACTCTATGGTGGGATCCGTAACAAACAATAAACAAAGCCATGAAGGACTCCATTGTGAGAAATTTCTGCCAGCTTCTGACTCATGTTACTATGAATGGAATATCTTTTTTGCATTGTCTTTGGCCACACTGGTCATTTTTTGGATTATTCCGTAAATGGGTTTAAAAATTAAATATGACGCGCTGTCTGTGTGGTGGTGGTGTTGTTGGGGCCCCTGGTGGTCACAGGTGGTTCTGCAGAAGGCTGGTTACAACAGAGGATACAGGCTGTACATGAATAAAGTGCAATGACAAGGGAAATAGCAGCCAGTGTATATATGTGTTTCCCTTCAATAACTATATAACACTATAGTGTTAATTTTCACTTCATTTCATTGCAGGAATATAAAAAGTGGCAAACACAGGTCATTCCTCCCTTTGATCTAATTCAGATTGATAGATAAAGAACATATAACCCATGCTTTCTGACAAAGTATGTCCCTGGATGACCCCCTGAACTCAGCACAGTTCTATATTAGCTAACAAATTGTGTTAACTAGCTATGCCTGCTAACAACATGAACTGACATTGCTGCATTGTGCATAGCTACTGTGCCTATTTATTTGAATGAAAGTATATTATTATATATTTTATTTTATATATTAAGCATTTCTTTTTCTTATATGTCAGTTATGCATTATATACAGAGGAGGTCACATGACTTTGATTAGCATTAAGGTGTTGGGGCCAAGGGTCATGTTGCGGGAATCAGGCTGCCCTCCCTCCTCACCTTGGCTATAAGCTAAACAGAGCCTGGCCTGGGGGCAGACAGCGAGAGAGGGAGCATGAGAGAGAGAGAGAAGGGGAGAGCAAGAGGAGGAGAGAGGGAGCATGAGAGAGAGGGGGAGCATGAGAGAGAGGGGGAGAGCGAGAGGAGGAGAGAGGGAGAATGAGAGAGAGGGGGAGAGCGAGAGGAGGAGAGAGGGAGCATGAGAGAGAGAGGGGGAGAGCAAGAGGAGGAGAGAGGGAGCATGAGAGAGGGGGGGGGAGAGGGAACATGAGAGAGAGGGGGAGAGCGAGAGGAGGAGAGAGGGAGCATGAGAGAGAGGGGGAGAGCGAGAGGAGGAGAGAGGGAGCATGAGAGAAAGAGGAGGAACGAATGAAAGAGGGACATTCCAGATTTAATAATGAATTATAAACATTTTGTGGGCTGGTATTGCTAGACCTAAGTGGTGAATGAGCCGACTAAAACCCGTGTCCTCCCCTATGGAAAAAGGCTGACCGTCCAAAGCAATCGCTACCTCTATTTCAGTAGTGGCTCTAGTGCTGCTAATTTAAAATACTGATAAAGCTTAAATATCAGATGCCAATTTCGGTATGAAAACTAATACACCGTACATCTCTATGTATTGTTTGCTCCATCTTCATAAAGATAATATGTACCGCTAAATTGTAATAATAAAGAAAAAATATACTGCTGAGGAATTGTGAGATAAAAGTGAAAAAAAATATTTATATTTTAGCCAGAATCGCGCAGTTCTGCTGCACATTGCAGTGTTAATTTTTAATTGAGTAGCGAGGGTTGTGCAGAGTGAATTGCAGTAGAAAGTCGTTATTTGGCTCAGAAATATAGCAAAACGTAAGTAAAAGCTGCAACAGCTTTAAATACTAAAATCAAGTACAAATCTTGAAAAAACATCCTTAAGTACAAGGTAATAAATTACTCCCGTAATAAAATGCCCCGGATAGCAGAGAGAACATGCCACATGCCTGTGGTACCCCGACAGCAGAAGGAACATGCCACATGCCTGTGGTACCGCGATAGCAGAGAGAACATGCCACATGCCTGTGGTACCCCAATAGCAGAAGGAACATGCCACATGCCTGTGGTACCCTGATAGCAGAGAGAACATGCCACGTGCCTGTGGTACCCCAATAGCAGAAGGAACATGCCACATGCCTGTGGTACCGCGATAGCAGAAGGAACATGCCACAGGCCTGTGGTACCCTGATAGCAGAGAGAACATGCCACATGTCTGTGGTACCCCGATAGCAAAGAGAACATGCCACATGCCTGTCCAGGGTGCTCAACTTCAATTAAGAGAGCAAAGAAAGTGCAGGCAGCAGGGTGGTCACATGATCAGCTGGCCACACAAGTCTGCCATTGGCCAGGATCACTGTTCTGCTTTATGGGTAATTATCTAAAACCATCTATTATACAGAGCTATAAAGATATATTCAAAGCACATATAACTCCAAGATGAAGCAAGCTTCTACAAGAGAGATTGAAACAATAACTACAGAAAACTTTATATTTAAAAATATATAATGGTTTAACAATTTAATTACTATTAAGTATTCCTCCATGTTCACTGGGTTTCAAGAAAGCTGAAAACAGTCAGATCAATAATGACCCCCTAGTCTGTAATGGTTCTTAAAAGTCTGGAAAAAAACAAATGAATTTTAATATAAACTATAAAATGTGGCTCTAAAGTTGAACTCAGCCAAAGCACACTGAAATTAATGAGCCTTATTAACAATCCTGGGAGGATGGGGGTGAGGCAAATAACACTGCTATAAAAACACAGGGACTCTGGACATTACCCACAATGCCCCTGGCATCATACACGAGATGCATCCAGATGGCAGGAGTTCAAACGCGGCCTGTCTGTGGGCACCCTGCTTCACCAGGGCCCAGCAGCTAACAGCTGCTTGGCTGTTGTCCTCTGTTTGCTGGGAATGAGGACGCATGAATCCTGTTTGCTCCTGCTCTGACAGGAGGAAAAAAACTATTCAACAATTCAGAAAGCGCTCCCTCCGGCACTCCCTGCTGGGCTAATAATTCTGCCCCAAATAAAAATGCATAGTGAGGTGACTGTCTGAAGCAGCAGTGACCTCTGACCCCCGTCTACAAGGAAGCAGGGCAGAAACAGGCCCACTAGCCCACCAGCAGAAGAAGTCAGTGGCTGGAAACCATCCTGCTGTTTCACAGACCTCTGCGTTTGTGTCCCCCACTCTGTTGTGCAGGAAAGTGATCCTTTATGCCTGTGAAAACTGGTATAGCAGCAATTAAGAGCAAATATTGAGCAGTATGTACCTGCAATGCAACAAGGAACTGAGCATCCCAGTGTCAGTCCATTACCGATTTGCATAAAGACTGCTTTGCACAATAAACCCCCAGGCTGTTGCAAATTGCACAACTAGACACTGTCCCTTTTTTACAATGCTGGTGAAAGGTTTAGACAAAGCCTTTCATATGCATACTGACCACCAATCTGTCACTTAAAAACATTACCTATGTGTGTGTGTCATTTCTAGGGCTAAGTCATCATTTCGCGTACTACAGCTTTTCAAGCACGGTAACATGTCACTAATTCTGTCCCCATTCAGATTAAATCATGCGATTTCCGTACAATGTGATGTCATTTCCTGGACGTGGGAAGGAGGTGGGATTCAGGTTGGCGATGGACTGAGAGGTGACGTTCACTGTGAGACGCTGTTGGGGTGCCCTGGGCCGACGAGCAGAGCCCCCGGAACGGCCGTGTCGGCCCTGCTTGGGTACTCGTCCCGGGGACAGCAGCCGGCCTGCCAAAGGTGGTGGCCATCTGCGTCTGCAGGCACGGCGTGAGCTGTCCACACCTCTGTCAAGCTAATATTACCGCCTGGCAGCATTACAGCACCGGCAGAGCATATCAGCCGAGCGCAGAGGCCGGCACGTGCCAGCGCTTCCCAACGCCCAGCAGGGTCGCGCTTGGGCCATCACTGTGAGCAGAGAGACAGCAGGAGGAGACGGACGCAGCTGTCCAGCTGTGAGCCTCACCTCCGAAACGGCAGGAAGACGACAGCAGCGGACAGCAGGGTGCCGGGCAGACAGCAGCCCCCCAGTGTACCCTCATTCATATTACAGCTCACACGCATGAAGCAGGGGGGGTGTGGGGGTTAACACCTGCCCCCCCAAGGGACAGGCCCCAAAGTGAGATCCTGCAGTCATAAGACACTTAAGTGGGACAGTTCAGGTTAAAGCAAAACAAAAAACACATTGACTTCTCTGAATATCATTTCCTGGACGACGCTGACTAAATAATCAGGAAAGCAGCAATCCATCCATCTGTCCCGTGATTGCTCTGGTCAGGGTCGCAGAGAGGTCATGGCCGGAATGGGGGGGCTGGGGGCAGCTCAGCACCTGCTCTTTTTGCCCCAACAACTGACGGAGCCCCCCCCCCCCGCCATACACACACACACTTTGAGGGTTTAAATGCCAATTTTCGATAACTGACGATCATGCGAAATTTACTGACCCCCGCCCCCCTCGAACCCACCTTCTGCTCGAGCACCTGCCCCTTGGGAGAATTAAGCCATGCTGTTACTCACTGAGCCAAAACGTGAATAATGGCAATTAGTATATTATTAAATTACTTTGTTATAAGATGCATTTTCCTGCAGCATTTCATTCTGTACAGCCGTGCCTTGGGCTTTCTTTGCCAGAACTGCAACTCCTGGGACCCAAGCCAAGTAGCGTCCTGCATGGTGCCCATAACAGAGAGCAGAGCCGGCCGCCTATCAGCCAAATTACAGTATTTTAGCTGTCATAACAGCAGTGGGGTCAATAATAGCTGCGGGGAAGTCAATTCAGGGAAGGCAGCTTAAAATGATGGATCTAACAGAGATGTTTTAAGTATCTCTCCATTTATGGCAGTTTGTGCTGTGATTCCCAGCTGTGAGGAAGACGCTGCACTCAGTCTTCCAAGTTAATTTCCTTTTTTCCAAGCTTTCCCGGGCAAATTCGACAGATGTGTATTTTAGCGTGGTGTAAAAGAGAAAAATGACAGCAAAATAAATCACTCACCTCTATAAAGGGCCACTTTGTAAATGCTGGAGACACATACTTTATTTATTTCTCATGCATTCAAAGCTGGTTTATTATTTTTTGTTATTTTAATAAATAAATGCATTTTCATTACCATCAGCCTCTTTTAAAAGCGCCTTCTTACCATGACGGGTCTGCGGGGTGGCCCATGTCACTGGCCGCCGTGTCCCATGCCGGTCCCCGGCTGGACCCCGGCGATGCTGTAGGGGTCTCCGGCAGCCCCGCCCAGATGCTCCGCTCCGCTTTGCAGACTCCTCCCTGATACTCGAGCACAGCATTTACTCCATGCTACTGCCGTTCATACTGACATCTTAAGGTCATCCGTCCCTCTAACCTAAATTTCCATCTCTATGCCGACGACACCCAGATCTACTTCAGCACCAGTTCGATAAACAGCCTGCCACTCGCATACATTGAATCATGTGTTTCTTAAATCAAGCAATGGATGAGCCAAAGTTTTCTACAACTCAACAGTGATAAGACGGAATTAATTGTCTTTGGGACAAAATCCACACTCAATTCCTGTCCCATCTCCCCCTCTCTTCTGGTCCGAAACCTTGCTATTACCTTTGACCCATCCCTCTCGGCTGACGCACACAAATGTTCCGTAGTAAAAACAGCTTTCTTCCATCTTCATAACATCACCCTGCTTAGGCCCTGCCTTTCTAACTGTGCTGCAGAGCCCTTCATTCACACCTTTTTCTCTAGCCGTCTAGATTACTGCAACTCATTACTCACTGGTATTGCTTCAGTACTTTAGGCTGCTTTCATGGGGCCCAGAATGTCTGGCAGCAACTGTGGATACATTCAGGCTGCACTCACCAAGATACAAACACAGACACACCGTTGTCTGATTGCTTTCAGTCCTGGTCTGTTCCTCGCCTAGTGACACTCGGGTCAGCTGAGCGTAGAAGGAACTTTTCAGGACTTTGATATTAATTTAATGCATTAGGCACTTTTAATTGAGTTACACAATAAGTTAATTCTGTTCTTGCTAAAAATTGTAATCTAACTGAACAAAAAAATGCTTCCATTTATAAACAAGCTAATCGCATATGTTCCCATTATTTGTGAAATTTTAAAAAATTCAAAGACACTATATTTTAATTCATTTTATTTATATACATAAGTAGGCATACTTTACTTGTGTGTCCGACGGCTGTGAGCCAGTAGTTTTTGATTTATTTGAAGAAGCAGCTTTTTATTTAAATCAAGGGGCAAAAGCAAATAACCGGATAATTTTCCATTGGTACAATTAGGCATATTCCTGACAGCGGGTACGCAGATTTTTCATTGGTACAATTAGGCATATTCCTGACAGCGGGTACGCAGAGAGTCTGCAAAGATGGAGCACACTGAGGAAATATGTAGCCTACTTTCATAGTTTACAATGCAGAGCTAGACAGCTTGTCTGGGTTTCCTGCTGACTTTCGTGTCTGTCCTAATAAAAGCTTCATTTATATCCATTTGATTACCCAGATAAAACTGATTTATGGTAGTACCCTTCCTGCCCTGTACCCTGCTCCATCATGCAACTGCCTGTCTCTGCTGTCCCATGGCAAGACCCAAGAGTGCTTTATTGTCAACACGTCCATGTATAAGTACACAGTGCGGTGAAATACCATTTCTCTCGGGCCCCCAATGGCACACATAAATACAAACACACTAATAGCAGCAGTTAGTGTACCTAAAATTATGTAAATTATCTACATATATCCCAGTCTGTGCCAGCCAGAAGAGGATGGTGTCTCCATTGTAGTCTGGTTCCTCTCTCTGCAGGAGTTCCCTGTCGCAACAGGCTTAGTCTCTAGAGACTTCATAAGGCGCTTCGTGGGAATGCTCTGAATTTATAGCGACATAACATGAAATTCAACTTCAAAATTTTTTTTTAGCAAAATGTGAGGCATAGTCTTACGACGATAATATTTGTCGTTTTGAGTAGTACTTCTGATGCTAATGCACTTTAACTGTTTCTGTAACTGAACTCACTCAGTACCTAATCGCTTAGTTCTATAGGAAAGCCTGGAATCCAGCTACACAATTTCTGATGCAAAACTGAGTACCCTCCTGATACATGTTCTGTTTACTACTTTTTCACATTAGTATGCTTGCTTGTAAACCCTAGTCATGGGTATCTGGCAGGTTTTCTATCCTAGCTGGTCTCTGGTCTCTGAACACCTGATCCCAAGCAGATAGTAACTAATCAAGTGGGACAGTAAACCTGCTGGGTACCATCACTCCAGGATCAGGGTTGCCTACCTCTGTAGAGTCTAGAATAACCGTAGCTACGTATCCTAATGCTAGACCGTTGGATGTTTATGCGACCTCCAGGGGTGTGGGGGCGCTCTTACAAAAACTCACAGTCATTCACGACCACGTTTGTACAGGAAACACGCTTGTTGTTATTTCCGGAAGTGAACTCCGCAGTTGTTGGAGTAACGATGGCGAGCTCTTCGGGAAAACAAGGCTCGAAAAATGCCGCGAAGTCCGGATCTGGCGCTGGCTCGGGCAGCAGCGGCTCGGGTGGCGGCAGCGGGGGCGCCCTGAACAACATGTCCGGCTCCGGGGGCGCCGTGTCCCTCACCGGCGGTCTGAATAAGAAGAAAAAGCCGTTTTTGGGCATGCCTGCGCCGCTCGGCTACGTGCCCGGGCTCGGCAGAGGGTAAGGGCTCTTCTGTGCGGCACCGATGCAGGGCCGAGCTCTTATATATAGATGCGGTTTAAATGTTGCCTATCTTTGTTCTTAGACATTGCATTTATGGGCACCTGTGTGCAGCAGTGTCGCTCCGGCGGCCTGCCCAGAGTACCACTATCGGCGCTGGTCAGTGTTCGTGCATAAGCTCGCAGCCAGATCTCCTCTGCTCTCCATATATGATCTGGTTTTAGTTCATTATGTCACATAATGTAATTGATTTTTTTAAATTCATGTCGTGTGTTTTTTTTAGGTCATGTTTTGTACGTAACACGAGGAAAAAGTCTAAGTAAACTTAAGTAAACTGAGGGGTGGTGGTGGCCTAGTAGTATGAGGCTCAAGTCCTGTTTACCACCAGTGGGTCCCTGAGCAAGACCCTTATCCCCAAGTTGCTGCAGGGAGATCCCTGTAATTGGGTAATGTAAGTCACTCTGGATAAGGGTGTCTGATAAATGCCATCAATGTAAATTGAACTGCTGCTTTTTCCAGAGCCACCGGCTTCACAACTCGGTCCGATATCGGTCCTGCTCGTGATGCCAACGACCCGGTGGATGATCGCCATGCGCCGCCGGGGAAGAGGACCGTCGGGGACCAGATGAAAAAGAACCAGGCTGACGATGACGACGAAGATCTCAACGACACCAATTACGATGAGGTACTGTGCTGTTTGACGCCGCGATTCAGCGGCCCTAACGCCCTGAGCAAAAGTGCGGGAGGGCGGGAAGGTAATACCGCTATTAGGTGCCAGAACTGAATCATGAAACCTTAAAGAAAAACTGGTCCGCGCTTCTGCATTCTGCCTGCAGTTCAACGGCTATGCTGGCAGCCTGTTCTCAAGCGGCCCCTATGAGAAGGACGACGAGGAGGCTGACGCCATCTACGCGGCCCTGGACAAGAGGATGGACGAGCGTCGCAAAGAGCGACGGTACGGCTAGTCGGGGGAGCAGTCGGGCCGTCTCCGTCCGAGATGGTGGCCTGACGCGCTCACTGGCTGCTCTTATTCTTAACCTCAGGGAACAGCGGGAGAAGGAGGAGATTGAGAAGTACCGTATGGAGCGGCCCAAAATTCAGCAACAGTTTTCCGATCTCAAGGTTTGTGCCTTCCTCAGTGGTGGGGCTGACGGTCAGACTGGGTATTTGGATGTACTCCTTTCTCTGGTTCCATTGGCTTACAGCATGAAGGGTGTCTTAAGGGAAGTGGCCTGTGTAGCTTGTTGTTGCAGAAGCTCTCATAGGTCTTCCGTTACCCAGCATGTTATTTAGGGTTAATACTGGCGCTTTCCTTGCTTGTGCCAGTTTTAACTAGCCGGGCACGTGTTTCCCTTTAGGCATCACGCAGCCAATAGTGTTCCACGTCTTTGCTGTTGTCCGCCAATAGGAAGGGGAGTGACTGGATGGCACTTTTCTCCCTTCTGCAGAGGAAGCTGGCTGAGGTCTCGGAGGATGAGTGGCTCAGTATCCCGGAGGTCGGCGACGCCCGCAACAAGCGGCAGAGGAACCCGCGATACGAGAAGCTCACTCCCGTGCCTGACAGCTTCTTTGCCAAGCACCTGCAGACAGGCGATAGCCACACCAGCGTGGACCCCCGGCAAGGGGTCGGTGCTCATATACGTGCCATACTCTCTTAGTGTGCCTGACTTGTGCTGTAAATCTGATTAGCATCTCTTTTCCTTTCAGCAATTCGGTGGGCTCAACACACCCTTCTCAGGTGGTCTGAACACGCCGTACCCCGGGGGCATGACCCCGGGCCTCATGACCCCCGGTACTGGGGAACTGGACATGAGGAAGATCGGACAGGCCAGGAACACCCTGATGGACATGAGGCTGAGCCAGGTGGGCGCGCCGCTCTTCCCTGCTTCCTCTTTGTTTTTGGCAACTGTAAAGGAAAACAGGTGGTTTATTTTCAACTTGACATCCTGAATTTGCGATTGTGGAAAATTTACATGCTCATCCAGAGAATAGATGCCCAGACTCATACAGATTTAAGGCTGTGTGGTAAACTCAGTCTCAGTAGCTTAGTAAATGGTCAGTATAACACGGTGGTAGCTGTCTTGGGCTCCTCTGCCACGCCCCTCCCGCTGTAGTAACTAGGGGGGGGGGGGGGGGCGAAATGGCCAAAATGTCAGATCACACTTTTATTTAGAATCAAGGTCCATGAGTTTTGAAACCATTATAAACCAGTTTATAATATATAAAGTAATGTTAATTAATCATTTCACTACGTGACCAGTAATTACTTGCAAGGAACTCCGCTTGTAGTCTTATAATATTCTTGAACTTAATTTTTAAGGTATCCAAAATACCATACATGTAAATTTAGGCAGATTCCTAACATAGCAAAAGTGCTTTTAGTTTTTTCTTTCAATGTTAAACTTTCAAAAGTGTAGCATTTATCACTTTGGTCAATAACTAATAATGACAGTGTTTCTTGCATGTTTGCGACTGACCTTCTGATGCGAAGCTTCATGTCTCTGTTGGTCAGGTGTCTGATTCCGTGAGTGGGCAGACGGTGGTGGACCCCAAGGGATACCTGACAGACCTCAACTCCATGATTCCTACTTACGGCGGCGATATCAGGTGCGAGGCGCGGTGCTTGTGTGTGTGTGTGTGTGTGTGTGTGTGTGTGTGTGTGTGTGACCCGCTAGGCCTCCAGATGGATGTTCATTGCCATGTTTCTCCTGGACACTCCTACCCTGCGACCATGTGCTCGGCTGCACCTAGATTGCAATACGAC
The DNA here is from genome assembly GCA_026780845.1 of Petrocephalus sullivani. Taxonomy (NCBI): domain Eukaryota; kingdom Metazoa; phylum Chordata; class Actinopteri; order Osteoglossiformes; family Mormyridae; genus Petrocephalus; species Petrocephalus sullivani. The sequence goes on along the minus strand of JAODKM010000118.1, from coordinate 9,403,050 downwards.
TAAAATGTGACTGCTGTGTGTGTGTGTGCCAGTGACATCAAGAAGGCCCGTCTTCTGCTCAAGTCTGTGCGGGAGACGAACCCTCACCACCCCCCCGCCTGGATAGCCTCGGCCCGCCTGGAGGAAGTGACAGGCAAACTACAGGTGGCTAGGAACCTCATCATGAAGGGCACAGAGATGTGCCACAAGGTGAGTCTCCCTGCGGGGCCTTCACTGAGGTCAGCGCCATTGCCCGAAGCTTTTAGCCTTGGAAAGCTGCTAGCATACAGGTCCTCCGTTGCAGAATTATGCAAGGTAATCGCTAGCCTGCTAGCATTCTCCTGTCAATGTGCCGGTGTTCACCTCCCATAAATGCCCTGCTAACGTGCTAGTGTTCACCACCCATGAATGCCCCGCTAACGTGCTAGCATTCACCTCCCTTGAATGCCCCGCTAACGTGCTAGCATTCACCTCCCTTGAATTCCCCGCTAACGTGCTAGCATTCACCTCCCATGAATGCCCTGCTAACGTGCTAGCATTCACCTCCCTTGAATGCCCCGCTAACGTGCTAGCATTCACCTCCCATGAATGCCCCGCTAACGTGCTAGCATTCACCTCCCATGAATGCCCCGCTAACGTGCTAGCATTCACCTCCCTTGAATTCCCCGCTAACGTGCTAGCATTCACCTCCCATGAAT
>JAODKM010000118.1:9384642-9398188 GCA_026780845.1 Petrocephalus sullivani | reverse complement strand
ACTGCTCCCGTGTCCGGCTGGGTGCCCACGTGCTAACACGTGCTAGCACTGCTCCCGTGTCCGGCTGGGTGCCCACGTGCTAACACGTGCTAACACTGCTCCCATGTCCGGCTGGGTGCCCGCACGCTAACACGTGCTAACACTGCTCCCGTGTCCGGCTGGGTGCCCGCGTGCTAACACTGCTCCCCCGTCAGGCATCCTGTGGGCAGAGGCCGTCTTTCTGGAGGCCAGGCCCCAGAGGAAGACCAAGAGCGTGGACGCGCTGAAGAAGTGTGAGCACGACCCCCACGTCCTACTAGCCGTGGCCAAGTACGTACCACACCCACAATGCACTGCAAATGTTGGCATCTTACTCAAACCATGTGTTCTATCATGCTGTCTGGCTTTATTTTGTCAAAGACATTCCTGCTCTCATTATGGAGGTTTAGTGCCTTCATAAAGGTGTAGCCGGTCCTTCACACCATCCTGGTATGAAGCTCCTCCCTCTGATATCTATGGCCCCTCCCTCCGATATCTATGGCCCCTCCCTCTGATATCTATGGCCCCTCCCTCTGATATCTATGGCCCCTCTCTTTTCCTCCCACCGCCACACCTAAGATTGTTCTGGAGCGAGCGGAAGATCACCAAAGCCCGGGAGTGGTTCCAGCGCACGGTGAAGATCGAGCCGGACTTGGGTGACGCCTGGGCCCTGTTCTACAAGTTTGAGCTGCAGCACGGCACGGAGGTGAGTGTGCGGGTCGCCGTCTTGTCTCTGCTCTGGATATCTTACTCCGGCCGAGTGCTGAGTCGCCTCCCTGTGGTGCGCAGGAGCAGCAGGAGGAGGTGCATAAGCGCTGTGAGAACGCGGAGCCCCGTCACGGCGAGCTGTGGTGCGCCGAGTCCAAGCACATCCTCAACTGGCAGAAGAAGATTGGCGAGATCCTGGTGCTGGTGGCCGCCAAGATCAAAAACACCTTCTGAGCCTTCGGCCCTCCGCCCTCAGCTGTCTCTGTTCAGCAGAAGCACACTTTCAAATCTGTTCTGACTGCCCATAGACTGCGGACATACCCAGTGTGTGTTATTCCGGACAGAAAGCTGTGTGAGACGGCAGCTTTCAAGTTGCAGAAAGTTCTGGCACCCAGAGCTGGAGGGTTCACACATGGACACGTCGCTTTCTCTCCCTCCCTTGATATTCTGACCAAATCCCCTGTGCTTGATGGACATACGATTTTTTTTCTTCTTCTGCATTTCTTCAACAGACTTCATTCTCCCTGTTCTGTTTGGCATTGCGTTCCTTATCAAGTGAGGTACTCGCAGTTCTGTGTTACACAAAATGCTTGCCGTTTTGGAATACCTAGACAAGGTCTTCGGGAGCGCACAAATTACAGAGATTCTTGTACGGATTTAGTCGTGACTGTGGAAACACAGGTTTGTTTTTAACAGTTTTTCTTGCTCACAAATAAGGGTTGTTTCCACTGTCTTTTCTCGCTGTACTCGTGCCGTACTCGTAGGAGATAACGACCTCCCGCTCTCGACCTTCCATGTTTGGACAGATGGCTGTCGCCTGCATGCTGCTGCTGGCTTGATGTTGGTATCCTCCGTACATTTTTAGAGGCATGTTGCGGTAGCTTGTCCACAGGCTTCAGTCTCTCCATGAACATTGGAAATAAATGGTATTGATCAATCCTGTCAGCTTCCTTCTGTTCTTCCGTCTGGACGTCGCTTTTTGGTTCACTGCTTTCACCTGCTCATCTATTTTGTCTGTCTCTGCTCATCTAACTCTCAACCACCCAAAACTTGCACCTGTTCAGGATCTTGCAGCCCTCCTGAACACTAGATGGCAGCACTTGCCTAAGGTTTGGCTTGCTGCTTAACGCCGTGGGAGTGACATTAGCACTCTTTTAGTCATTCATCTCGTCACATGACCGGTTGCTGTGTGGTGGGACTTTGGGCTCTGTCAGGAAGGTGCTGTACATGTGTGCTGTGACTGTGGGGTGACCCTGACCCGGTACGATTTAGTATTGGACCCGAGCTCGGTGTTCGCCAGATGGCACAGATTCTGGGAGTCTGGCTGGGTGACAAGCTGCCAATGGGCGTCTCTCCAAGCTGCTCAGGTTGTCCGTCATTCCTGCTCTGGCAGAATGAAGTGTTTAAGGGCCATACAGGTGCTGTCAGGTGGTATGGGCCGGGTCAGCGCTGTGTTCCCACTCACAGCACATACACAGTAACAGCTCCTGCAGTCTATCCCGACTGAAGAATGCTGTATGAAGGTTACGCTGGGAGATGCGGGAGCCAGACGTGCTGTGAAAGCCTGCTGCCGCTTAGATTGTGTGTCCGACATGCTTGTTCTCTTTGTCACAGGCTATCGTATAGCAGCTGTGTACGGTGAGGACCCCCTATCCTTGAAGTGCCTCTGAATGTACCCGCATCAGTGGTGCATTCGTCAAGTCCACAGGGAAAATCCAGAACAGGGGCGCCCACACTTTTTTGGCTTGCGAGCTACTTTTACAATGACCAGATCAAAATGATCTACCTACATTAAAAAATGCTAAATATGTTAGATATACCTAGTATACTTTATATATACAGTATAGGTTGGCGAACCTTGCATCACTGCATGAACCCTCACAGCACAATACAATCCAATACATTTATGGTTTCTTACTTGGTCTGGCTCCCCAACTCATTTTTTATTTAATTTTTTTATAGCTATAAATTGGAAGAGTAGTTGGGTCACTTTTCTCGCTGGAGTTTTGCAATACATTCGCATTTTCTGCGTAGTGGCGCATTAGAAGAGAAAGAATCTAAGTATTATAGTAAGCTAACCTAACAAAGTTTTAATGCCGCGCGATCTATCCGCACTACCTTGGCAATCTACTGGTCGATTGCGATCGATGTATTGGGCACCCCTGATCTAGAAAGTAAAAATCCAGTTCAGGATTTTAATCAATCAGTTGAGCATAAAGAGTCACAGTCACAGAGTAGCTCAACTTTTTGGTTGAAACAAAATCCTGGTCTGGATTTTTACTTTCTGGACCTGAAATTGACAACTCTGTTGTTGACTAACAGTCTCTCTGATCTTAGTCCATACTGCTCCCTGGATGGGATGCCAGTCTGCTACAGGGCATACACAGGCAACACGATGGAGATTTGGGTGCCAGGCCACATTAGAGGATGTGTTAAACGTAGCACGGGGGACCAGGGCGCTAGTCGGTGCTGAAGCTGAGGGAGATGCTGCCCTGACATGTAATAGATTTTCAGTATGTCGGACCAACATTTAGCTGTAGCGACTAGCATGAAAGTGGTTTTTAAAATGCAAGAAATAGTGGGATGTGGCAAATAAATTACATTTATATAAGTATATAATTAACGTTAGCCGATTCCCACTGTACTCTGTCAGGTTAACCAGGGCACAAACCCAGGCAGAGGATCAGAATCAGAGAACGGCCTGTTAGCCGATTAGTGCCATATGGGGCCGGATTAACCAGGAGACGAACCCAGGCCGTTTACTGCTGTACACTTGTGCTGTTAACTTTACACACTGCCCCTGTCCTCAGTAGCGGGACTAAAGGAGTTTCCCTGACACCATGCGGTGTTGGTGGGCTGTAAGTACTGACTAGTCAGCCCCCTTATTGACTCCAATCCCTCTCTCGTGCCCCGTCTCCGATCACATGCTTTCCTTTAGATGCTCTGCGTAGATGAAAACATGGTCTCATGGATGCCTGGATTGATTGGTCGCTGGATTTAAAATGCTGTTGGATATACATACCAGCAGGTCCCAGACGGCACGTAATGAGGGCAGTTCCAGTCACAAGTCTTTCTTCACCAGTCATCTGATACAGATCTAGTCAGTTTGCACATTATATTCTGTAAACTCATAATAGGAGGAGTGTTTTGTCAGAGTTTTCGGGGGCTGGTTGTGAATCAAAGGGAATGAATGTGTATGTTTGCCTTCTCAAGACTAAAGGAGGCTTTAGGGTTCTACTCTGAAGAGCCTACAAAAAGAACTAGAAGAACTTGAATGTGTGAATCACCAAAAAATGGCAAATCTTCTGAAAACCCTGGTCCCAGCAGGCTGCTGGTGGTTCTGCAGCACATTGGCAGAAAAATGTGAATGAGGAACTTCCATACTGTTCTAGGTTCTAGATTGCTGGCTTTACCTAAATGGTAGAAAAGCCCCAGAAGGCTTTACACAGTCTGTCGTCTTGTGGGAGTTGGCCGCTAGAGGATGTGGTATTACTCTATGAGCAAAACACTCAACAGAATCACTGAGAAAGTGTTGTTTATTTAATGAACATCCACCCTCATTAAGGGAGACTTACAGATAGCAGTCAAGATACAGAACTGTAATCTCTGACAATGGAAAACAAAATGTCCCGGGGAAATTGGAATGGGAACAGTTAACAGAATTCCTTCCTGAACTAATCTAATCTTCAGGAACATTTAAATCACATGTCATGATTCATACGTTTATATAAAAAACTGCCATTTCTAAAACAAAAATGAGATCCATGGTTTAATGATACCAAATTGTGAGGAGTGGCTGCAAATTGTGAGGAGGTGGGTGTGACTCAGCGGAAGACTCAACTTCCTCCCCAGACACCAGTGCTGGCTGAATGCAGTCATGGCCCTCACTATTTGGGGTCTGGGCTCAACCATTTCACTCCAACCCAGATTTTTACTGACCGTCTATCTCTCACCAAGCTGCAGACCCAACGTGCTCCCGCACACGGCAGGGTGCTGCACCGTGTATCCCGTCTCATCTGTGATCCACGGGGGGAGGTTGCGATTTGACCAGAGTGGGGGCCAGGTGGAGAGTAGGTCTAAAAGGGCTGGGTTTTCATTCAAAATGGCGCCCCCTATCCCCATCTCTGGGAAGTGAATCCCAAAGTAAGAGCTACTGCTTACAATCCAACACCGATGACAAATAAATAACGTAGTATAAGAACATGGCACAAAAAAAATCTAAACGAGAGGCCAGCCCCTGTAAAGGCTGATATATACTTCTGTGTCGACTCCGTACGTACACGTGGGCGTGGAGCCCATGCTGTGGCTTCCGGCATAGCCTGATGTGCACCTCCCCAGAAATGTAGCTACACACCATGGTGACACAAACCACAACCACTGTGACTGGTCCATTCAGTTTTTCTGATGAGAGCGGAGGAAGTGTGCATCCCAGGTGGACTGACAATAAATATTACAAATTTATTGGGGATTATAACAAAAAAAAATATATATATATAATATATCATATATATCATCCCTTAATTCGTTAATTGTTTACAAGAAATACATATCACATTAGGAAGATCCAGTAATTTTAAACTTTTTAAGTAAAACATTAATTTCGAGTAGTAAAAACTGAACCCCAAATTACACTTCTAAAACCTGCTCATTGACAGGCAGTCTCCTTAGGTGCTCAAACAATAACATACAAAACCAAACATCTGTGTTTAGTATTCCTTTGGGAGTCAGTGACCACAATGAAAATTAATAGCAAATTGGCTATTTTCAGTCAAAAAATATTTGTGTGGAAGATGATAAACATTGCTTGTCAATTAACTTTTGTTATGAAACCAATAAATTTGCAAAAATTTTAAGGAATTAGGCACATACTGCAAAGACTTTATGTGAGCAGCATACGTCTAGCATTATATAATTCACCCTAAGCATCTTAGTAACAGGCCTACAAAGCACTACCTCCATTAAGCTCATTTGGAAAAAATGAAAAGTAGTAAATACACTAACTTCTTTGGGAAGTTTGGAATAGCACAAATATAACCAGGACTTTGTTCTATTTTTATTTTTTTTCTGTTTCAATCACGTGATTCAACAATTGAATAAATCTCAGGGTGGGAAGACAATAAATGTAACATCAGTGTAATCGCTGAGCGACACAAACACACCGACGCGCGAGTATAAACGCTCGTGGCGGCCTAGGCCACGTGCACAGCTCACAGCTTACGCTTGGCGCAGGAGTATATACCAGCCTTAAGATTAAACCTATGCCTTTCACATGGTTCCCTTGTAACGACACGCCGCCGTGGAAAAGCTGGCTGAGGAACAGCCAAAGTAACATGACAGAGGGAGACTTTGGCACGTGAGCCAGCACTGTCTTTATGGGGCAGCCGGACTCAGCCCCGGCCCTGTCCTGCCCGCTTAAGGTGGCACTGACACCGGGAGAGGCTAACCCTAACCCAAACCCCAACCCTAACCCCACAAATAGGGGTTTCACTAACACTCGTCTTTCAAGGCACACTTTTGTTTCACATTTCCCGTACGCCTCTGTGCTGTTTGGCAGGAAGAAGAAGACGTCTGTGGGTCTGTAGGATGGCCTCTCCCGGTCTCCAAGCCCAGAACTCTTCGAGCAGGTGGCTTGGGGAGGGGCATTCACAACACGGTCACATGACATCAGCCCGCATCTCGGCACGAGCGGGGCTGCAAGTCAGTGCAGGGGCGCGTCTCAGGAACCCCCAGTGAGGTCAGAGGTTCCTTGTGGGGAGAACCTCTCTGTAGCTGCACATCGAGTAAAAAAATAATAACTCTGGCTTGTAAATTAATTTGTTCCAGTTTGTCTCACAGCACTGACCTGGGGGGGGCGCCAGAGAGCAATGGTGGGGGGTGATAAGTGTCAAGAGCTGGGGACGATAAGGCAGACAGCAGATGGGGGCTCCAGCAGACGGCTCAGCCTCAGCAGGGCCAAACGTGTCCGACTACATCCACAAGGAACTGTGGAAATGTGCACGGCAAAGTCGGCTTTCCAGGCCTCTCTGGCAGCTGAAGGATGAGGACCATCCTTAATCCCCATAAGCAAGGTGGAACTGTGACTTCAGTAACATCCAGTATGTTTTTTTTTCCTCTTTGCGTAAAAGGGGATCAGTGCATGTGACTTTAGCTGAGGATGTCTGGCAAGAAGGAAAAAAACACTGAAGCGGGTCAGGAGTCAGAGGTGAAAGGTCAGAGGGGGCTCAGGAATTAGAGGTAAAAGGTCAGAGGTAGCTCAGGGGTCAGAAGTGAAAGGTCAGAGGGGGCTCAGGAGTCAGAGGGGGCTCAGGGATTAGAGGTAAAAGGTCAGAGGTAGCTCAGGGGTCAGAAGTGAAAGGTCAGAGGGGACTCAGGAGTCAGAGGTGAAAGGTCAGAGGGGGCTCAGGAGTCAGAGGGTAGCCATGACGGGTGCCATGTTCGGGCTCAGGCTGACAGTGATGTTCACATACAGAGGCTTGTGGGACACCTGTGCTGAATACCTCAGGTTGCTGAGCCCATCCAGGCCCTGTCTCTCCTTAGAGCGCCACAGGAGGGCGTACCTGAGGAGGAAACAGCCACAAACAGCATGAGTGAAGGAAGCGAGCAGCCAACTCTACTCACAGGGGCTGCATGTCTGCCAAACAGTAGGGGGCGCTGTCCTGTTAAGCCACTGTCCTGTTCAGGGTCACTGTTCTATATGGGCCTGTCCTGCACACTCGCTGCTGAGAAATGGGCCTGTCCTGCACACTTTGGGCTCTGGACATAGTCGCTATTGTTTAACATCCCATGTGCTGCCAGGCTCACCTGCCCAGGAACTGTGCCTCCCCATGGTGGTGGTGGGGGATGGACTTGTAGCGGCCTTCATCTCCGGGGGGGCGGCTCACTGAGTAGCCTGCAAAATGCACCCTGAGCACAGAGAGAAAACATCACACACAGGCAGAGAGACATGGAGCCGTCACACACTCGCACACACTGCATGGCGATACGTGCAGCACACACACTCCTAAACGTTCACCTGGGGTGCACCCCCAACCGGGGACAGGCTTCAGCCCCCCCGCAACCCTGAGCAGGACGAGCAGATGCCAAACAGTGACCTAGCTGTGGAATTGTAGAAGGGGAGGGGTTTGGCAGCATCTGTACCTATTCCAGAGGTCGTCGTCCTCGCCCCCCCAACCCCAAAAGGCATTGGGGAAGCCATTGATATTTCGGAACTGCTCAGGGGTCAGGCCACTGACCCCCCCAAAGAACTCTTTGTAAGGCAACCTGTAAGGGGCAAAAAGACTTTATTTTAATAAATGAAGACTTTATTTAGGGACAGATGAGAAGTGTCTGTGTATATAACCATGGCCTGAGCCACACTGGGGACCCGGGACACTGAGGACACCATAGACACTAGGGACATTTTGGAAACTGAGGGCACTGGGGACACCCGAGACAACAGGGACACTGGGGACACCTTAGACATCAGAGACACCGTGGACATTGGGGGCATCTCCTCAGGAATTTCCGCTTTCATAAATGTTTTTTTATCACTAGAATATGTGGCATATTAATGACTGTTAACTGAGGTCTGGCTACACTGCAGGCTGGACCCAAAATCCCCACAATGTGAACAAAAACTGTTATTTTGACTTTGTGGGATCCCCGCAAGAGGAAACTCAATTGGATAAAAATCTGGGACTCCAACCAAAAAACTAAAAATGCCTTACATCTTGGTTACTTAAGGTTAAGGTTAGGTGATGGTGGGGGCTAAGATTGTTATTGCTGAGATTAGGATTCTGTCCATATAAATGAATGGAGAGTTCCCACAAAGGTATGAATACAAATGTCTGTGTGCACGTGTGTGTGTGTGACACTGACATGTAGGAGTACTTGTCAAGCTTGACGGCGAAGTGCCTTGGCATGTCCGAGCAGCCGTAATAGTTGCGGTCGCTCTCAGGGATGTGGTCCACGTCATGGAAGATCACGCAGTCCCAGTCTAGGTCCCGCACGGCCTCGCGGAAGCCCACATTGAACAGCATGGCTCGGTTGAACGGCTGGTCGCCCGCCTAGGGGCACAGTGCCACTTGTCCTATCATGCTTGGTTCAGGGTGGGGGGCGGGGCAGGTGCATGACAACACTTCCTGTCTCCATGAGAACTTCCCAACAGCTCCCATCATAGCATCAGAAATGATTTCTAAACACTTAACAGTAAAACTCAAAAAGAGGTGAATACAAGCATAAAGTCTCAGCATATATCACAGATATGTGCACACATGTACTGACACAGGCACTGACACACTGGCCCACAGACACAATCAGTGACACACAGATGCATGCACTGAGGCACACACAAATACTTGCACACATGTACTGACACAGGCACTGACACACTGGCACACAGACACAAACAGTGACACACAGACACATGCACTGACTCACATACATACTGACACACAGACACTGACACACAGACACAATCAGTGACACACAGACACATGCACTGACTCACACACATACTGACACACAGACACAATCAGTGACACAGACACATGCACTGACTCATACACATACTGACACAGGCACTGACACACTGGCACACAGACATAATCAGTGACACACAGACACATGCACTGACTCACACACATACTGACACAGGCACTGACACACTGGCACACAGACACTGTCAGTGACACACAGACTCATTTACTGACTCACACATGCACACACGTCCTGACACAGGCACTGACACACTGGCACACAGACACAGTGACACATGCACCGATGCGCACACGATGCACACACACACACGTGCTGACACAGGCATTGACACACTGGCACACAGACACAGTCAGTGACACATGCACCGATGCGCACACGATACACACACACATGTGCTGGCACAGGCACTGACACACTGGCACACAGACACAGTCAGTGACACATGCACCGATGTGCACATGATACATACATACATGTGCTGGCACAGGCACTGGCACACTGGCACAGACAGTGACTGACTGACACAGGCCCCGACCTGATCGATGACGTAGATGGCAAACTGTAGGTGCTGTCGCTGCAGCATTGGCACCAGATGGCGCAGCAGGATGGGCAGGTGCTCGTGGCGATTCCGGAACGGGACGAGGATGGCCACCTGGGGGTCGGGGGGGGCAACAGCTGTATTTCTGCTTAGAGTGTAGGATGAGGGGGTACATACACATACCCAAGCAGACAGACATGTGACTGGCCATGAAGTCAATAACCAGGCAGAGGGTTTGACCATCTGCAGTAACAGTGACTGTGATCTGAAGACAAAATCATTTCTATAACAAGGCCCTCAGTCACCTTCCAACGTGGTAGGCAATCCAGAGGACTCCAGCGCCCCCCAAGGGCCAGCCCAGGGTCTTCCTGCAGCAAGATCTTCTCCACTTCCTCCATGGATACCTCACTCATGTTCACTGGTATCTGGCCTCCTGTGAGACAGCAGCAAGAGTTGTGGCACCAGCATCTACACGACATCTCCATCTGCAGTAAGACAAGCATATGCTTGTGATGGCAGCATAAAGAAAGGAAGGAAGATAGCAAGGAAGACAGGAAGGAGGGAGGGAAAGAGGAAATGAAGGAAGAAAGGGAGGGAGGGAATGAAGAATGGAAAGAAGAAAGGAAGGAAGGAAGCAAGGAAGACAGGAAGGAAGGAGGGATGGAAGGAAGAAAGGAAGGAAGGAAGCAAGGAAGACAGGAAGGAAGGAGGGATGGAAGGAAGAATGGAAGGAAGGAAGCAAGGAAGACAGGAAGGAAGGAGGGATGGAAGGAAGAAAGGAAGGAGGGAAGGTACATTTGAATGGAACGCGAACTCCCTCAAGCTGACCATGAGCCTGACACCAGCGAATGTTACCGCGGCGGCCTCAGATAGGTTGTAGAAGGTAGCAGCCATATTTCCCAGGATACCGCTGGAGTGATTAACCACAGGGGTAGGGACAGGTGGGACAGGGCCAAGAGCTACTCACTCATGGAGGGTAGCCTTTCCGGGCAGGGCTGGCCAGCCTGGAATGTGAAGTCCTGAGGGAGGTACGTGGTTGTCGACCTGTCCTGCTCACTTACTCTAAAATTGCGGAGGAAGTCTGAAAGATCAACAGAAAGGTGGTCAGGACTCAACGGAAGGTCCCACCCTCAGGTCCCACCCTCAGACCCCAGCCTGGCCCCCAACCACGGCAGGCTTGTCATCTGTGGAGTGAAGAAGCAAACTTCGATGGCAGATAGCAGGACCCTCCATCAGCACTCTCTCCCTGGGGGCAGGGCGGCAGAAATGCCATGGGAGATGATCACCTGATGAGGTTTCCTTGCCCATCTAGTCACATGTGATTGTCATTTAAATCCATCTGTATACAAATTGTAGGCTGCCTTTTAAGATAATTATGTGCATCACTTATTTCGAAGCACATGAGAGAACGAGAGTAAGGAAAAGCCTGTGCAATGGGAGTGAATGAGAGTAAGGAAAAGCCTGTGCAAGGGGAGTGAATGAGAGTAAGGAAAAGCCTGTGCAATGGGAGTGAATGAGAGTAAAGAATAGTCTGTGCAATGGGAGTGAATGAGAGTAAAGAATAGTCTGTGCAATGGGAGTGAATGAGAGTAAGGAAAAGCCTGTGCAATGGGAGTGAATGAGAGTAAGGGAAAGCCTGTGCAATGGGAGTGAATGAGAGTAAGGAAAATCCTGTGCAATGGGAGTGAATGAGAGTAAGGGAAAGCCTGTGCAATGGGAGTGAATGAGAGTAAGGGAAAGCCTGTGCAATGGGAGTGAGTGAGAGTAAGGAAAAGCCTGTGCAATGGGAGTGAATGAGAGTAAGGAAAAGCCTGTGGAATATGTAGTTAATTTTCACCCTAAAACTCACCAACTGCTCAATCTCCTGCTGGTTACTTGCCTCTTCACTAGAGATGGCTCAATATAATTTTCTCTGGTCCAATCCCAATATAAAAATTTGAAGTATCTGCCAAACCCTTTATTAACTACTAAACATTACATGAGATATTTGTATTAATTCATTGACACAAATTGCAAACTATCAGCACAGAGTATTGTAGCGGCATTATTTACTTATGAGAAGAACAGGAAAATATAACTGCTCAAACATAAGCTACAGGAAGAAACCCACGGCCAACATAATCTGCTTGTTTTATTCAGTAACAGCTCACAAAAATGAACAGAAATATTTCTTACTGTACTCCCAACTAACCATTTCTAGACAAAAGTAGGCATACAGCTGCGCAGTGAAACGGAAACACTGGCCAATATAGCGTTTGAGGTTTCACACCCAAATGTGTCTATATATATATTCCAGGACAGCATGTCTTTGTGGTTCAAGATTCAAGAGGTTTATTAGTCACATGCATAGTTATACTATGTTATCTATAAGTACAACATGTAGTGAAATGTAGCCATGGTCACTCTGAGCAGCTATGCATACTGGACAGGATAAATAAAGCAATCACCTATACACATATATATATATATATGTGTACAGCGAAAGAATAAGTAAGCACCGATTATGTACAGCTGTATAAAGTGTATAAAATGGCATAAAGTCATCATGCTGTGCAGTATAAGCGCACAAGAGGCCTGAGAAAGTAAGACATACGTTTAAAAAGTATAAATATGAATAAACAGTGCTCATGGGATTATGGGGACATGTACGGAGATGTGTCGCGTGGCAGTGTATGAGAGGAGAGTCCTGTATCATGATGTATCATGATGTATCAAGAGCCACGGTATCCAGGGTAATGCTGGCATATCACCATGAAGGACGGACCACATCCAACAGAAGTAACTGTGGATGCAGGAGGAAGCTGTCTGAAAGGGATACCCAGGCACTAACGTGGATTGTATCCAAAAAACATAAAACAGCTGCCCCTCGTCTCTCCTGTTTTCACCAAAACTGTTCATTGGCAGATCCACATGGTCAATATTCACAGATAGGCTGCTTTAGCCAAACCTTTGGTCACTCACACTCAATGGTGACAGCAAGCAAATCTTGGGCTGTGGACAATGTAAAACATGTATTGCTCTCTAATGAGTCCACTTTTCACTGTCTTACCAGTCTATGGTGTGGAGAAGCCCCAAAGAGGCAGAACTACTTGTTCTGGATGGGCGGTTCAACTGCCAAGGACTACCAAACCATTCTGGTGGACTATGTTCACCCAGTGCTTCAAACATTGTACCCCGGTGGTGCCATGTATCAGGATTATAATGCACCAATACACACCACACAACAGTCATCAGGGCTGGTATGCATAAAACTTCTTAAGAATGCTCTTAAGAATGGTCTTACACTTTGAATGGTTTTACACTTTGAAAGAGTTAAAAAATTCTTAGCAAAAAGTAGGACCTAATTGTGTTGTACAAAGATGCTTAAAGCTACTCTCAGCAAAGTCTAAGCCGAATTCCTAAGTACTGACAGAGCCAACACTTAAGTGTGTTGAAATGAGAACTACAAATAAAATCCTGCCCTAACTACTGAGTTCAACCAATAGAACAGCTGCACGGTGAATATATTAGTGACATCAAACCATTAATGTAGGGCTTTATACAACACACTTTTCTGTGACTATACCTTTAATTGGTTGTACTAAAATTTACCTAGCACATCACCAATCAATATTCAGTAATAGATGCACATGTTGTATATATTTATGGGTCAAATGCAAAAGTCATACAATGGATTGTAAAATAAAACCAAACTGGACGACAAACTAAACGGTTCCCTTGGTACATTTGCTGCTTAAATGGAAGGAGGCTAGGGAGGTTATTGGCAGCTCCATAAATGCTGTGTCACCTCGGACAAGGCGCTCA
>JAODKM010000118.1:9352259-9362662 GCA_026780845.1 Petrocephalus sullivani | reverse complement strand
CATGTGATTGGTTAATTAGATAATTGCATTAATGAGAAATTGAACAGGTGTTCCTAATAATCCTTTAGGTGAGTGTAATTTGTCCCAAACACCTTGTGCATTCTGGCTGATAGATTGCGTTGGACTTGGCTGTTGCTATGTATCAGCCATTGCAGAGGCGGCACCATTGTGAATTAAGGTTAGGGAACCACACAACGTCCCTGTAGTGCAGGGGTGGCCAATCTTATCCGCAAAGGGCCGGTGTGTATGCGGGTTTTCACTGCAACTCCCTAATTAGATCACTAATTAGAGGTTTGATTGGCCAAAAAGTCCTCACACCTGGGTTCGAACCGCTGATCTAAAGGTTATCCCGAAAACCTGCATACACAGCGGCCCTTTGCGGATAAGATTGGGCACCCCTGCTGTAGTGGGAGCTTCTGGGAGAAAGTGTTTGGGGATGCTGGCTCAGTGCGTGGCGATCCTCCGATTGTCCCCAGGCACGCGATGTCTGCTGGCTCCAGTGGCCCTGCTTACATCACCCGGTTCCAGCTTCTAGCAAAATGGCACAGATGTGTGCCACCAAGCTTAGAGAGAAAGATTCCTCAAAGTAGTGCTTTGTTCTCTAGAAGTCGTCGATAAGAGGAGAGAGGCTCCGTAGAGGTGATGCTTGCAGCACATGAAGTAAGTGTTTAAATGTATAATCGAGTACTTAAGAATACTGCTGTGCTCCAGTACTGAGGGAGAACTGAGGGGAAGTTCACACTACTAAGTAACCACTAGCCAATGCCACTGCGCTAACTGCTAATGCGCTAACAGCCAATGAGCTAACTGCTAAGGCGCTAACAGCCAATGTGCTAACCTCTTAGAAGTGGTACCCTTGGGGGTCTCTGTACCTTCAGCATGACACGGTAACTGCAGCAAGCTCAGAGATCCTCTTTTTTCCTTGAACGTTCCAGCTCTGGCTCTATGCCGGGCACTCTGTAAATGAAAAAGGCCTATCGGTGATACAACCTTCAGAGGGTGGCTGTGACTGCCCACAGCCCAGCGGCCCGGCTGGCTCTCTTACAGTGCAGCGTCACACAGCCAGCAGGATGGTGTGTGATTTACAGCAGGCGAGCCACGTCTGAACTTGCCCCAGGGGTGGCAGAGCAAGCACTGTCAAGGGCAAGGTAATAATTGTTAACAAAGGAGCACACTGGAGGGTGAGGTGGCCGTGGGCACACGCAATGGGGTGGCACTGCCTGTGTCTCCGTGCAATATCTGCGCTGGCTTCTAACTACATAAGTGACTATCCACAGCAGTGCTGTATTCTGCCATCACTGCCATCATGCTTTGGTCTTCGATTACAGTGGGTCCTGGATGGGGGCGGAGCGATGAATCAGTCTGCTCAGCACCGTTCTCCGTCTGTGTGCTTAGGGAAGTGGATTTGTCACCATGAAAGGCACTCAGTGAGACAGACAGATTGTACATCCTTCTCTTTGCATAGCCGCCTTCCCCAGGATGCTTTACCAAGCAGGCTCATCTCCAAGCCCGGCACAGCTCATCCTGAGGATGCAATTTAACTGCTCAGCAGGGCTGGCCTGACTGTCAGCTGCAGCCCACAGCACCACCTGGTGGCCATTAATCAAAAACCAGAAATTTGCTTTCCCCGGACATTAACGTGATTAATGTTCACTCTGTGTGGCATCTTACCTCCTCTCTAGACCGTGCTTGCATGGTTGAAGTAGTTTAATGAATTAGTCCAGGTATTACTAACAGGTAGTGAACTGTCTATCCCTGCACAGGCCGACCCACCTATCCCATCAACCCCTGAGTATGAACGTGTTTGTGTCAATGTTGCCTTCCTGAAGCTGAGGGAAAGATGCAGGAACCAGCAGAGTGCCGCTGTGATGCAGAATGGAGGCTTTCTGCCGCTGGACGCCTTACCCTCGACCTTCAGCTAGGGAGCCGCTGACTGCACACCATGCAGAGAAACACGCTTATTAACAAGCTGTAGAATAATGCGACACATGGCTACAAAACGGCATGACAACAGACACCAGGGCAGGCCTGTGATGGCCAAACCTAAGTGTTAAGAAGTTTTGCCCATTTCCAAAGCTTACCCCATAGGTAACATCTTCCATACAAAAAAGGCACTATGCAAAGATGCCTATATTCCTGCACACCAGAGTGCATTGTGGGTATTGCACAACGATAGCAATCACTAACCGCATAAGAGAGGACTATTTTTATTGGTCCTAGGCCCCAAGGTCACTAGGTTCTATGGGCAGCATCACAGCCATAGTTAAGGGCTCCCAAAGTATCCCATAGACGCCACCTTGAGGTGAAACGCAGCATGAACACAGCTGACCCTGGTAGGTTCACACACCTGCTTAAAGTTGGACAAAGAACTCAGTCTGGTAATTTTAATATAAAATCTATATTTATTTATATGTAGTTTTTTTTAACATTTCATTTAGGAATTTGTTCCCTTCAGAATGACAGTTCCCACTCCCCCCCTGGCATGAACAATGGCTCAGTACGCCGGGCTCCAGAGTCTGGGCCCGATACCAAATTCCCCAAATACAAAGGTGGGAAGCGGAGGGCCCGCCGCGGGATGGAGGACGGAAAAGCCTCCCAAGGAGCGATCAGCCACAGGAACGGAGGGGGAGGGGGGGGGTCAGACCCCGTGGCTGCAGGGGTACAGGCGTCTTTAAGCCTCTACCCAAACTGCCATCCCAACACAGCTCCGAGGGGCCCAGTCGTCTCGCTGCCCGTGTCTTGAACAACGTGGCACAGAATCTCAGCCGGTGCGTGCTGCGAGGCATTTGGGAACCGGGATGGGGGACGGCCCAGAGGCAGCAGGATACAGGAACTCTAGAGAGAAGCACGACTCTGCCTCGGCTCAGACATTAAATGCCACTTTACGGGTAAACCTTACATAAGAATTTTTGATCCGGCTTTCAGACAGAATCTCGATTCCATCAGGAGCCGGGGGCAGGGGTCATCCCCTATTAAGCAAAAAGAACGCTTTAATGCCAGCAGGTCCAAGAGCAGACCGCTGCCTCTTTAAACAACCTAACACTGGGGTGGCCCCACCCAAACCACCCACCCACCAACCCGACTGAAAAAAGAAACTTTCTGAGCATGTCCCAGGTGCTCCTCCGTCAGGAACATCCACACACTGATGACAGTGCCACTTGCAGAACCGACCCGAGCCCTTACGGTAAACACAGGCCGCGCTTAGCGGGCCTACCGGGGTGGGGGGGGGGGGGGGGTCAGCGGTACACCATGTGTGTGAAGACGCCAGGACGGCAGCCCAGCTGCTGGTGCGAGGCGAAGCTGTGCGGCAGGTTCCTGCGGCCACAGACGTCCTGGGCGTAGAGGCTGACGCAGGCGCCGCACGACACCTTGGAGCAGCTGACGCACGTGTGCGAGGCGCCAGGTTTGTTGCAGAATCCGCACCGCGGCCCACCGGCCCCCATGCAGTTGACCGTGGCGATGATGCCAGCCGATTTGCCCAGGTACGGCCGGGGGCCGACAGGGGGCTTCTCCAAGGCATTTGGGGGCCGGGGGCAGGGCTTTGGGTAGTCTTGGGGAGCCTCAGGCCTGCAGGAGGCACATAGGCGGCCCTCGCCCTGCAGAGCTGCAGCAGGGGCCCCGCACCAGCGACCGCAGCCCCGGCACTTCACCCCCTGGGCCTTGGGCCCCCAGATGTCACGGACGGTGGGTCGGCGTGGGGGGGGCAGCGGTGCCAGCGGCTGCCGGAGGAGGGGCCCACGGTCCATGTAGAGGTCTGGCTCATCCAGGGAACTCCGGGTGAAGGACTGCAGGGGCTTGGCGGTGGGGAGAGGGGGGGTGCGCGGCTGCAGGCGAGGCCTGCCAGGCGGGGGGCTGGCATGGGGGGGCTCTGCAGGGCCCGTGTCCGGCTCTTTGCGCAGACTCAGTGAGGCCCGCAGAACCGGCCGGGGGGGAGGCTGCCAGCTGCCGCTGCTGTCCGCCACATCCACGGAGCGGGATGGGCGGGCGCTCCTGCGCAGGTACGCCCGCTCCCTGTCCCGCTCCCGCTCCTGCTCCGCACGGACCCGCCAGCAGCCCTCCTCTCTGCTGACGCCCCCACGCCTGGCCTCCAGCGCCTCCACCTCCGCGTTGACACCCCCACGCCGGGCCGCCGCCTCGCTCAGCAAGCGGCACTCGGCGCGCGCCAGGAAGAGCTCGAAGGCCAGCCGGCGCAGGTGGGCCGCACCCCCGGGTGGGTCCCCGGCCCGCAGCCGCAGCTCCTGCTCCCGCGTGTAGCCCATGGAGTGCAGCAGGGAGCGCAGGTCCGCATCACACAGCGCCTCCTTCAGGTAATACACATAGGGGCCGGTGAAGGTCTGGGGAGAAGAGAGCCGGGGGAGGGGGGCGGTCATCAAAAGAACCCGAACATCTCAGGGACATGCAGGAGGGACTGGGCGGTACTAAGCGGACCAGGCACATGCGAGGGCCATATGTCACTGTGGGGGGGTTGGGGTGCACACCCATAGGCGGGAAGATGAGCCAGAGCTCAGTGTAGGGCCATTCGGGTTTGGACCCTGCTTTTGTCCAGGAGCGCAGATATCAGCCAACATCCAGACATCGGCATCAGTCCCATGTGTCACTTTTTAAACATGGCCACTATTTAAACGTTATCAGTATTTTAGGTTAACAGCACCAGAGCTAAAGACATAACTACTGAAATAATGGCGATGACTGCATTGCACAATGGGCCATTTTCCGTAGTGGAGGACGATAGATTTCCAAACAGACTCATTCACCACTTCGGAGGGGTTACAAAGGACCGGCCCACGAGATGACTATAATTCATTATTTAATCTGGCCTGCAGATAGATCTTTCATTTTCAGCAGAATAATAAAATGACGAAATATCAGTCCACTAATCTCTGCTGGCATCCCAATCACCTTTGATGTGTTTGACTTTTTTTCTACAGTTCAGTAGTTGGCCTTTAGACCATTTACACTACCATATTCTCCCTGTTTAATAATAACAACAAAAAACAATTTTATGAGATTCTACCTTCTTTGTATGCAATTAATAGTGGTTTGTTTTTTATTTGTATTTGTGTTTTTTATGTCATGTTAAAAAATGGTTTGAATTTCAGTTATTAAAAAATTGGAATTGGCAAAACATACAGCAACAGTAAGGAGAACTTTCCAATACATGATATCGTTCCCTCAATAATCGTAATCACTTGGCAGCCAATGATTGTCACCCCTCTCTGCTCCAAAATGACACCTCAGTTTCATCACGTGGATCTGATGGAATTCACTCACATCTGACAATCAATGAGAAATGACTCCTGTCCAAGCATGACATCCCCCCACTGCTGCCTGCTTCTCTGACGATCAGTAATATTTAGTAAATGCCAGTATCCAAAAGCAACATATTTTGTAGGGCCAGCCAGTCCCTGGAGCAACTGGAGTTTAAGGGCCCCAATTGTGAAATCTCTATGCTGAGCCTGGGATTGACACCTTCTGATGACAGGCACAGCGCCCTAACCTGCTGAGCCACACACCACCCCCATAACACTTCCATATATAACGGTGTTTCTGGAGCCAGAAGCCTTGCTCAGGACTGCTGTCACCAAAGCCTGGCAGGCACTCGCTCACTTAATGACTTAAGTGGGGGGGGGTTACGTGCCCGCATCCAGAGTAGTGCTCTCACCCGAATCCCATATTCAGAGCAGCAGCATCCTCTGCTAAGTCCCCATCCATCTTTTCTGTGATAAAATAGATGTATAAGTCACGTGTGCTATGAGGTGAGATTAAATGTACGAGTTATGACTCACTAGTGCAAGGCATCATTATACGTGGAACGGTGCCACTCACATTTTCCTACAATCTGGCTTCAATTCACAATCTCCACCCGGGTCACCAATTTTCTCTAAAATGTTCCTATTCATGGGTCAGAGTTTCCGCACAGAAACAAACGCACATTCTGCCGTTGTTTATTTTATATAGATGGGAACGTTTAAGGTCCCGTTTCCTGCGTACGCAGAGGTTATAAATGACCCAAAGATCCAGATCCCAAAGCGGTGGATTCGCCCCGCATCCCGATTTTGGACCAGCGCCACCTTTGCCCGCATCCCGCATTCGAACTGGGGGATTCACCCTGAGTTGCGCATTCAGAGATGCAGCATTGCCCTCATCCCGCATTTGGAGCAGCGGATTCACATTGCGTCCCGCATTCGGAGTATGAGTTGCAGATTCACACTGCCCCACATTCGGAGTTGCAGATTCGCCCCACGTCCCGCATTCGGAGTTGCAGATTCACCCCGCGCCCTGCATTCGGAGTTGCAGATTCACCCCGCGCCCCACATTCGGAGTTGCAGATTCACCCCGCGCCCCGCATTCGGAGTTGCAGATTCGCCCCGCGCCCCGCATTCGGAGTTGCAGAATCGCACCGCGTCCCGCATTCGGAGTTGCAGAATCGCACCGCGTCCCGTGTCCGTGCAGCTCTTCTTTTACCTCCATCTGTCGTGTCAATCACAGGTTCCTCCTCTCCGGCAGGACACAGTTATCATATCAGTCGTGACTCATGAACTGCATGGCTAACAGGTGGCACACACTTACACACACACACACACACACACGCCTTCAGATCCTCACACTACATTACCCGCCCCACCGGGAGCACACTTCGCGGTAAGGGCTTGGTCACGCACCTTGATACAACGGAACTCCTTCTTCCAAGGGAAAAGCAGCAAGTTGACGCAGACAGTCTCCAGCACGCCGAAAGCCGTCTCCAGCCCCCGCAGGCCGGCGCCCCTGCGGCCGCTCAGCGCGTTCTCCACCACCTGGTAGAAGGGCAGCACGCGGAAGCGCTGGGCCGGCTCCGGGAGGCAGGCCGCTAGCATGGTCCCCGCCTCCGCCAGCAGCTGCGGCTCCCCTGGCCCGCCGGCCCCCTCCTCCACCCCGTCCTCCTGCAGCCCCTCGTCCAGCCGCCGCTCCAGCCACTGCACGTACTTCTGGAAGAGCCCCTCCCTCAGCTTGACCTCCATGGGCGGCAGGTGGCAGTGACGCCTGGCTCATTCCCTCTGGGGCCTCGCCGTGGGTCCCCCCGCTGGCCGAAGCGCCGCGCCCCGGCCGTCGGGTTTTCGCGGGCCGGAGAAAGGCACCCTGGGTCGGTTGGATTTCGGCCTCTGGATCAGTGGATGATGTTGGGGCCGCCCCTCAGGACGACATGCTTGCTGGGAGACCCCAAGAGAGAACACACGTTAGCCCTGAGCTCCCTTTTGGACCAAAAGAAAAGATCTCAAGGGCTAGATGGGACACTAACGCTGACCTCTGGCGTAATACGCCCTTGATCCGTACCTCACACTGCCACCACAAACATCGCCCAATCAAGCCCTGCGCACTGATGAAAGCTGACCCACTACATGCTGAGCTAAAAGGCAAAGTGTGTAATGGTAGGCAGCTGCCTCCCACCTACTGTGGGATGGAGGGGAGCACACACGCCCACCGCCGCTGACATGCTGTGTGTGGGCTGCAAGCTGACGGTAATTATCCTCACTAACTTAAAGCTCCGTCTATCTCTTAAACCTCTACCGAGGCTGGCTATCAGCGTATCGCCGGGTGCAGGCTGCTGGTCCCGGGCGGTCGCAGCGATGCCCGCACACCGATCGGCATGTTCTTACACACGCCTACATGGCGAGCTGGCGACGGCCGGATCTGCGAGAGACAGCGGCGGAGCGGCGTCCTCCGGGGCCCGGCTGACAGCTGGCACCCTCCCGCAGCGCGCAAGAAGAGAAATACGAGGGGCGTAAAGTGCCCGGGCGTACAGAGGGGACGGCGAGCGCGGCGTCCCGGGCCAACCAGCAGACCTGGCATGATACAGCGCTCGCCGGCTTCGCAGAATTACGAAGCAGCGCCTTAAAAACCACAGGAACAGTTTCGTTTCGGTCGCGTACTGGCCGCGCGCGCGTCACTGCAGCTGGCTGACACCCGGCCGGCACCGAGCCCAAGTGCCCCCGCTTCCCGTCCGCGCCACAGCGGCTCCCTTCCCCGGTGCCGGCACCTTAGCGTTCATTTGCCATCGGTAAGA
This sequence comes from Petrocephalus sullivani, assembly GCA_026780845.1. Lineage (NCBI taxonomy): Eukaryota > Metazoa > Chordata > Actinopteri > Osteoglossiformes > Mormyridae > Petrocephalus > Petrocephalus sullivani. Next base: position 9,354,621 of record JAODKM010000118.1, on the reverse strand, counting down.
GAGCCGCGGGCGACCGGGGAGGCTACCGAGGACACGGCGTCGCGGGAACAACGCGCCCCGCGTTCGTGTTTAACTCGGGCCACTCGTCCGGGCAACGAGGAACACGAATACAACTCACCGGACAGCGGGGATCCAGTGCGGCGCGCGCGGTGCAGTGGCGATCTCGCGCTCCGAGCAGGTGTGCCCGCCGGCGCCGCTCAGTCTCAGGCGCGCCGCACGAGACGCAGCGCGCCGTCTCGCTCAGCGCCGCGCCTTCGCATCCTGCTGGAAATTCCCCCAGTGCCGGCGCGCATGCGCACGAATGCGCCCTGCATGCGCGTTTGCGCCGCGGATGCCCGCTCAGGTGCGCGCTCGCCGCTTCGGGAGCTATACCTTATTGTGAACTTTGTCCAAGAAAAACAAATATACCGTGTTACCTGCGTCCACAGTAGAGCTACCTGTCTAGGACAGACGAAAAGTATATAAAAAAATCACTAACTTGCACATGAAAGTAGCGACATTATTCAAATACGATAGGTATTATTTTAATATGCAAACCACACATACCGAAATAAACCGGTTTGCTTTATTCATTCATCCTCTGGCTTTCGAGGCACTACACAAAAACGCAGAGGAACCAGTTCCCCCATACCTGACCGCATTCCCGGGACCCGGTGAGGCGCCTTTAACAGCGTGCGTCGTGGAATGTGCTCCTGGGTTCAGGCATTAATAGGAAATCCAAAGTCCTTAAACGAGTAACACGACTTCCCCTTTATAAAATTACAGGATGAACGTGGGTAAAAGGAAACACTAAGTCGGATATAACCTCAGCGTGTTTTTTTTTTTGCCCAGCGCATTTAATTTTATAGACAGACTCAATGGCCCCATAAAAATAGTGCAGTAATTTTGCCTTGAAACGCCTCTCAACAAAAAAAAACATCCGACGAAATTATTAAATTATACCGCGTTATTAGATGAGCATGTTTCAAGCAGAAGCTACACAGATAGTTTGAGGTTCTTTCTTTGAGGATATAGAAATTGTGTTTTTCTTTAGGCCTCTTATAATTCACAATCTGTGCTTCTTGTATAATTACTTGTACATGGTTTTCGTTTTTCTGCTTCTGGGGTTTCCAGGTTTAATTCTAACATTGAGAAATCGCAGAGTGGCTATCAGGCAACATCAGAGGACACGCCCGTTCCCTAACACATTCCTTTCTCGTGCCATTCAAGGTTCAGGGTTCATATCACTTCATTAAGCGTCTGTTTGTTAAAGAGTCATTTCAATTACAGTGCCAGTGACCAGATTAAGGCCACACTGGCCTTGCCTGTACCTGTTCCCGTCGTGACCTGAGTGGGACAGTATTGCATCTGCCCAGATTCATCGACAGTTCCTGCTCCTTAAGTCCTGTTTGTAAAAGATTTGCATGTTCAGTGTGAACTTGTCATTTAGTTTTAACAATATATTCACCTTTCTTCGTGCATCAAATGGCAAAATCAAAGTACACTGCAAATGTAGTTTTTAAACTTGAATTTCCCTTCATAAGATTGTGAACTGATTTGCTGTCGTTGCTGATGCGAGACACTGATAAAGGATGATGGGATTACGTAACTGGTATTTTGAAGGCTGTGTTGTTGCGTGCAACCAGCCTTTCAGGTTTGCTTTTGGGCACTGAATGCTGGCAAGGACTTCCTGCCAGATTTTGGCCCCCATGAAAGCTTATAATTTTGGGCCTGCAACCCAGACCAATTCAATTATGCTCCAAATTTTTTATGCTCCAGATTTTTTTTTTCTCGTCCTAAATCTCTCCCCCCCCCCCTGCAGCTCCCCTGCTTCCTGCTATGCATACCTTGGTGGTGGAAAATGTAAAGAGGGAAATGTCAGCCACCATGGGATGTGCTTGATCTCTGCAGTAATTGCTCCTGTTTGTTTGAGGCTGGCAGCATAGGCAAGGCGCAGATGACTCCGCTCAGAGGTCCGGGATCAGCGGGGCATGCCAGGCAGGAGCAGAGGCAGCACGTCCGAAACACTCATTTCAGTTTTACTTACTCAAGAATGTTCTAAGGCCAGACCAAAAAAAGATTGGTTCAGAGAAATAACCAATCAGATCTTGTGTCAGATATCAGACCAAACAATCATATGTGTTAGACCCACCTCCTCTACAATCTGATTGTTAATCTCTTCCACGAGCTTCAAAAACAGTCCGCTGTAGGTGATCAGTAAAATCACAGCAAACACATTCAGATATGCTGCTTCCTTAGTTTTTACATGCTGTGTTATATCGTGCGTTCCATTATCCTCAGAGGTCCGGAGCGCGGAACTCAGAATAACGTCACATCCGCTAAAAACTCGGGGAAAACCGAGTCGGATGCATTCCACTTGCCG
>JAODKM010000118.1:9330202-9342232 GCA_026780845.1 Petrocephalus sullivani | reverse complement strand
CTTTCCCATTCTGACATTCAGTTTGGAGTTCAGGAGATTGTCTTGACCAGGACCACACCCCTAAACGCATTGAAGCAACTGCCATGTGATTGGTTGATTAGATAATTGCATTAATGAGAAAATGAACAGGTGTTCCTAATAATCCTTTAGGCGAGTGTATATTCTACGGAAAGGGCGGACATATAATATAGGTGCGTACAAACATGGCATTGGTGACATACGGTGAGAAAGCAAAAGGCGCTCGCTCGGGGCGGTCAGTGAGGGAGAGCGCGCTCGGGGCGGTCAGTGAGGGAGAGCGCGCTCGGGGCGCGCGCTCGGGGCGGTCAGTGAGGGAGAGCGCGCTCGGGGCGGTCAGTGAGGGAGCGCGCGCTGGGAGATGAGGCTCCTCTCTGTCTGTTCATAGCACAGAGCAGTATGTAGACAAATATGAATATAAATATTTATTTTATAATTATTCGTTTTTTACTTCCTATGACCACGCTAAATTAGCACAATGCACAATGTGGTAACGTCAGCATTTCCTACATAATGTGTGCTGGACGAGGTGAATTATCCCTGTGAGCCCTTCCTAGCCAATGGCATTGCATTTAATATTATAGCAACTAGCAGGCTCGGCTCCAGCTCTCGGTAACAGGGTGGGCCATTGGGGGGGCTCGGTGGGCCACCCTGCCCCCCCCCGTGAAGCCGGGCCCAGCAAATACCTCCGTGTTTATCTTTTTATTTCAGTCCGTCTCGTGCAGCATCACATGTTCCTATCATAGAGCTGTGTCCTGAAGCAATATTAGGATGCACAAAAAAGCCGGGGCAAGACAGACTCCTTTTATGTGCATAGTGTAGAAATGCAGGAAGTCACATATAATTGGCCGTGATTATAATTATATTATAATACATATATATAATATATTAGAATTTGGCTGTGATAAATTCAAGGGGAGTTTTACTTCACTTCCCCATCCTAGAACCACCCCCCCCACCTTTAAAAAGCTTCATACGCCCCTGCCTGTTTTATTTAAAGAACAGGGATCCAGCAGAACCTGATCACACATCCAATACATTTGTGCATGTGTATCATGGCTCTAACAAAGGCGGTGTCTGAGGACCTCAGAAAAAGAGTTACTGATGTCCATAAAGCTGGAAAAGGTTACAAAACCATCTCTAAAGAACTTGAACTCCACCAGTCAACAGTCAGACAGATTGTGTACAAGTGGAGGAAATTCAGGGCTGTGGTTACCCTACCCAGAAGTGGTCGACCATCAAAGACAATTCCAACTGCAAGGTGTGTAATAGTCCGAGACGTTACAAAGGACCCCAGGGTAACTTCTAAGCAACTGAAGGCCTGTCTCACATTGCCAAATGTTGATGTGCACGAGTCCACCATTAGGAGAACACTAAACAGCAATTGTGTGTATGGCACAGTAGCAAGGAGAAAGCCACTGCTCTCCCCAAAAATATTGCTGACCGTCTACAGTTTGCTAAAGATCATGTGGACAAACCAGAAGGATAGTGGAAGAAAGATAGTGGATGGATGAAGCCAAAATAGAACTTTTTGGCTTAAATGAGGAGTGTTACATTTGGAGGAGGAAAAACGCTGCATTCCAGCATAAGGACCTTATCCCATCTGTGAAATATGGTGGTGGGAGTGTTCTGGTTTGGGCCTGTTATGCTGCGTCTGAGCCTAAACACACGAGGTGTTCTGTGAATGTTCTGAAATGGCCAAGTCAAAGTCCTGTCCTTAATCCAACTGAAATGTTGTGGAAGCAAGCAGTTCATAATTATAATAATAAGAAGAAGAATTGATACTTTATTGATCCTCGTGGGGAAATTCTCTTCTCTCCTCCCCCGACCTTGCTCTCCTTGAGAGCCAGCTTGGCCGCGAAGGGCAGCCACCTCGTGCGGTGCCCAGGGAGCTGGGGGTAAGGAAGAAAACCCCCTACTTTTAGATGAGGAAAATCTGACAATGTTTTAGGTCATTTTCATATAAAAATATAGAATTTTTTACAAGGTTCACAAACTTTCAAGCAACACTGTACATAAATAGATAGATAGATAGATAGATAGATAGATTGATTGATTGATTTACGACCTTCTTCACTTTCAATTTTCATTATTTATTGACCGCAATACTTTGTCATACCATTGCTTTGAACGATATTGCGGAATTGTCTTAGCACAGCTGTATATTTGCCACGCGAGGGCAGTAGCGTCGCGCAGACCGAGACGCGACTCTTTCCACGTAAATACGTAATTAGAGCCCAGTCGCGCTTCCTGGTTACACGTCGGCATGTGATATTTATGATATCCACGAGGGGTCAGTATTGGATACCCCTTCCACCCTTCCCCGCCCTTTCTAGGCTTTATAAAATCTGTAGAATATAAACACTGATGGTTGTCAAATGCATGACACCCAGTCTTGTTGAACTCTTGATTTCCTAAAATAAAAGCAATGTAATATATTATTGTTATTACCGAGTACATTGAATAGAAATGTAACAACATTACTTAAAATATTATTATAATGATATAGTGAAAGGTCATCAAAATAAAAATAATGTATTTACCATAAATACATGAGTGATTTATTTAAGAATAAAATTACTATGAATACAATTTATATAGATTATGTATAAAACAATGTACAAATCTATGTACAGTTTGTGACTAAACAAAAATCTATACAAAAATTGGATTATAAAATAACAGAATTATGGATTTTACCACTGTTTTTTTAAAGGGTTTCGTTGTTTTCATAAAATGTAACCTTGATTTTTTTCCCTGACTGATTTATCTGTTTGGAGTTAGCTAGGCGTAACAGGTTTGACACACAAATATTTAGTGTAACTAATCTTTTTGGATTTCACACGTTTTTTGTTAAAATTGTATTCATATTTTAAAATTAGCCTTTGGTTACGGTTCAAATAGAGAGATCAAGAAAGAGTTCGGTATTCATTTCGAAACTGGTGTGCTGAGTTTCCTTACATTTTCTCCTGGCACCCTCTTTACAGGGACTCGGCTCAGCTGACGGGTTTCAAACTGTGAGAAGTGCGCGTCCACCCCTCCGGCTAGTTATGTTAATCAGCCGGCCTTCATTGGGTGAGGGTGAGGTTCTGGCCCGGCTTCGTGCTGCGACGTCACCCGGAGGAGCCTTACAGAAAAGGCGCCGGTGGGCGCAGCCTGAGATCTGCGCGGCGCAGGACGGGACAGGACGGGACGGCAGCTGCCGGCGCTCCGCGAGCTCGCATACCTGGAAAACAGACCTTCAGAACTAATTATTTGCGACAAAGGCTCGAACACTTAGGGATTTTTGCTGTGCTTCGATTATGCGCCTTTTTCTGCAGAAATAACTTGGTTTCCAACTTTTTTTGGATGGAAAAAAATTGCCGCTAGACTTTAATCACCTTTCACTTTCTTGACAGCCAAGGATCCCGATGTGATTTATTTGCATCCTGTTTTCGTTTTCAATTTGCTTACTGTTCTTTATGCAGTCTAAATGCCGTCAGACTGCTTTTGTCCTTAAAGGAAAACTTATCAAGTTTTTTTAAAGAGTTCTAAAGAGCGCCGACAAAACTAATACAGCAAAGTGTATTTGAAAGAGGGCAAACTTCGCGAAACAGAGGCGGAATGACTGCGGAGATCAGCATGGGTTCAGCGCACATTTTGGACTATGTCAATGACTTTGATTTCGTTAAGTTCGACGTGAAGAAAGAAACTTTAGTCGGATTGGACACTGTCTCCGTGCGGCAGTGCAACAGGATCCAGCCGCCGGGGTCCGTGTCCTCCACCCCGGTGAGCACTCCCTGCAGCTCCGTGCCTTCTTCTCCCAGTTTTAGTCCAACGGAACAGAGGAATTACATGGAAGATCTCTGCTGGCTGCCGAACACCACCTATAACCAGCAGATAGATCCCCAAGCGCTGGGCCTGACGCCGGAGGATGCGGTCGAGGCCCTCATCGGCAGCCACGGTCAATCTGCACTCGCCAGCATCCATCAGCAGCTTCACCCAGGGGACTATGAGGGCTACCGGGCGCTGCCGCACCACGCTCACGTCCATGCGCAGAAGCAGCAGCAGCAGCAGCAGTATCTGGGCGTCAGTCATCCTCGCTCCGAGGAGTTGCCCCATCACCCAGGGCCAGTCGCCCACGTACACGACCAGAACCAGGACCACAGTCCATCTCCTGCCTCCTCGCTTTCCCACCCACAGTTCCACCATCGCCATAACCAGCACCCTCAGCAGGGCCACCATAGCGGAGGAGGGGGCATGAACGTGGAGGAGCGTTTCACGGATGACCAGCTGGTGTCCATGTCGGTGAGGGAACTAAACCGGCACCTGCGGGGCTTCACCAAGGAGGACGTGGTCCGCCTGAAGCAAAAGCGCAGGACCCTCAAGAACCGCGGCTATGCCCAGTCCTGCCGCTACAAGCGAGTCCAGCAGAAGCATGTGCTCGAACACGAAAAGACTCATCTCATAACCCAGGTGGAGCAACTCAAGCAAGAGATCGGCCGTCTGGCCCGGGAGAGAGACGCCTACAAGCTGCAGTGCGAGAAGCTGGCCGGCCCCGGCGGCTTCCGCGACGGCGAGTCCGCCAGCGACAGCCCGTCCTCCCCGGAGTTCCTCTGTGATTTAATCTAACGGGGAGATGGCGATCGGCAGCGCCACGCTCACCGAAAGCCGCTTTTTGTCCATCTGACAGCCGACATGCAAAGAAGATCGGAGTGGTTCTCAAAGCAGCAGCGCGCTGCACGGCACTTCTGCAACCACGGAGCGTTACTCTACGAAAGTAAAGTTTTTTAGCACTGGCGAGCCTGGCCACAGTAATTCCCAGGAGAATTATGGAAACGCATTGCAAAAGCTGCATTTTCGCCATGGACCTAATTTGTAAACGAGAGAACCTTCCAGGAAGAGGGACATTTAAGCTAAAGTAATTTGCCTGCTTGGTTACATAGAAGCATTTTTAAATATGCATAAAATATTATTCCTGCATGCTGGACATGTATGGTGAAAATCTATTTTGTACATTTCGTTTGTCTTTAATGCGTATCTTTGATCTGAACGTCAATGTTGCCGTTTCTGTCGTGCCTCTCTGCATTTTATGTCCATTTAGCTTGTAATTACACGCTACACAAAACTTCAAATGACCATTTTAGTGCCAGATGCAAAATTTGTATTCTTTCAAATATTTCCAAAACCTATGCCAAAAAAAAGTTTTTTTTTTTTGCTATTTACAATTTTATCTCACAGAAGGAAACTAGTTCTGTTAATTTCACTTTTTTGGTGTTTCATTAATGGTGTTGGAGGCTGTCATTTGTCTTATTTTTAAACAAGTTAAGACAACCTGGAATTTAGTTGACTAGTTCCCTTTAGCTGTTTAGACACGCGTCCTGCAGACATTTCTAAAGAAGTTTTACCTGCATACCTATCAAACACATTTTAATACTCAGGCGCCGCTGAAGACCCCAATTCAGCTGAGATACCTCTCTGAATATAACTGTCTATGGCATTTCATTTATTTCAATCATTATGTTAAACGCTTGTCATTTCACGTTCCCGGGTAAAACGCAAATCAGCGGGCATGGTTATAAATAAGGTATTTGTACTAGTTGAACGTGATACCAGACATTAAAGTGTCTAAATGGGGCAAAGCAGTCCTGTGTCAGGAATGTTAAATAATCGTTTTCAAATACTCAGCAGAAAGTTTTGTCTGTTTTTTTTTGTTTTGTTTCCTGCCGGTCAGTTTAAAGAAGAAATTTAGAGAATGTTATATTGCATTTTATGATCATGTAGTTTCTTATTTCGTTTGATTGTTATTTTTCGATATTCTGGTTCTGCTGGCCAGATACATAGTTAATTAAAACAGTTTTGATCTTAATGGAGACAGCATGCTGTTTGCAATTATATTTTGACGAGTCGCCGATATATTCGACTTCGTTACTGATTCAACGGTGTTGAAATCAGGTTCGAACTGCAGCTGCGGTTCCGCTTGGGATTTCTTGTGTGATGCCTTTTAATCCTCTTTATATACGAGAAAAACGTTGATTTGGATTATTATAGTTCAATTCAGGCTGGTTTCTGTTTTTATCTTATATTTCTTTGTTTTCAGAAGAAATTGTTTCCTATTTTGCATAATAAAGTCATTTCAATGACGCACCCTTCTGATAAGTGTTTACCTTTGTTATTTTAAAAACGCAATTTCTTGTTCAGAATATTAACCTGGGTTTAATCATTTTCCACAAAAGCAATAATAAATCGCTTCTCAAAGTGAAAATATTCTCAATCCTGCGGGCGACCAGACCTTATTCATTCTGGGGCCTGGAAGTAGGCTTTGACTCACTTAAAAACTGCCGAATAAATATTAGTATTAAAAATAAGTAGAAAAAAAAACACAGCTAAAATGTCATATTTTGTTGTATGCTCAAATGATACACCGCCAGGCTGCTGCATAAATTTTATCTGATATTATGTGCCACTTTATATGTTGACAGTTACCAGAATGATGTACTGACTTGTGACGGCACATCTTGGTAATCGCTTTACGCAAGACGAATATGCGCCGGAACTCCTATATTTAAAAAGTAAGAAGACGTATTTTCCCGAGCTTCCTTTCTGTAAGAATATTGTGGGCTGTACCCGCACCTAGATGCGGCAAAGCAGATCGGGTGTGACTACGGGCACATGTGTAAGTGCATAATGTCTACGGAGGACAGCGACCCTCATCTGGCTTAGTTTGCTTGTTCTTAAATATGCTTGTTCTTAAAACAACACCGTGATTTAACTCCAGTGTGCTCCCTACATATTCTTGTTATGTTAGAGATTGGTCTCACATAGACACGCACACACACGCCAATACATGCATACACATGCACACACACACACACACACACACACACACACACACACACACACACACGGGAGGACTGGCAACAAAAAGCAGTGTTGGAATTTGTTGTTGCTGCTGAATCTGGGGATGGTGGTCACCCTCAGTTAGCAACTGGCCTTCATTAGACTGGCCCAGCGGCATCTGAAATTCCCAATGGCCAGTGCACACATGTTCTCATACATGCATTCATACATGCATGCACTCACACATGCATGAATATATGCACTCATGCATACATGCACTCACACATGCACGCACACGTGCACTCGCACAAAGACATGTTTGTTCTTCAGGAGCATAGGAGGTGGAGGGTTGTCCTCTGTGGCTTTTTGGAGGTTTTAGGTTCCTGATGTGGGGACATGTGCAGAATGGCTGCTCGTCTTCAGGGACATGCTGCGGGGGCCCTGGCCGACGCTTTGCCCTGAATCCCAGCCTGCTTCTGAAATCTGAAATCAGCTCCATAGTCAGACCGGAGCCGGTCACCGACCTGGAGAGGATCCGCATGTCGGCTTGCAGGTGACCCGCCCTCCAGACAAGCTCATTTGACACGACACCCCTGCAATTCTGGCTTGGGCCAGCAGGCAGTGTGGCGGTTAAGAGCGTGATCACAGGTCAGGGGAGTTTCCCTCGGCCTTGCGCCATGGCAGTTAAAATATCTAGCTACTTTAATGTGGGAGAAAGTAATAGGTTCAGATAATAGTGTTGAGGGTTAGCAAGAAACACCAGGCAAAGCCTGCAGGGAGGAGAGGCAGAGGAAGGTGGTGGGGTGTGTGTGGTGGGATGGTGGGGGGAGGGGGGGTACGCTTAAGGAAAGAGTGTCACTCTGTGTCACTCTTTGGTGTGCAGAGCATCATATCGGTGAAGACCTTCACCAGCTCTGAACAGACACGGATATAAAATACATTCGGCAGTCTCCGGGTTACGAGCGCCCGACTTACAGACAACTTGTTGTTATGAACACACTGAACACACTATTATTTTTCTGACTTAACTACAAATTCGGCTTAAAGACTTTGTTTGTAACCTGAGGACTGCCTGTACAATCTGTTTGTATATGTCGTGTCTTTAAAATAGCTAATGTGACTTGATTTATTGGTGTTATTTTATACGTATATGGGCCTGTGCATTAGAGTTTGCTATTTGGGTCTTCGTGTGCTGGCCAGAAGGGCGCGTGAGATTGGACCTGCTTGGGCGTTACACCTTCAGCACATTTTGGTGGTTTGCATTCGCTCAGGTTAGTGTGTGGCTGTGTGTGTGTGTTTGTGTGACAGCAGATTGCAGCTTCTTTCATGACTAGAGTGTGTGTCCTTTTTTATCTCAGATACCCTCTGCACAGCACGTCTTCCTCAGACTGGAGTCAGATCCAATATCCAGCCTGTGAATCCCTGTCCTGTGTCCGTAACATTATCACAGGTACCACTGGTTTGTGACCTTGAATGTGAATAGTGGTTGATCGTCATATGGGAAAGCCCAGACCTGTCACTTTCGCTTTCTCTCATCCCAAGTCCGGCTGAGGTGTGTGTCGTCAGATGGCTACAGAGGTTACAGAGGTCACAGAGGCTCGACCAGCGTCGCAGACCCTCTCAGCGCTCTGGTATAATCCCGTGAGATTCTAGACGCTCAACATTCCACCGTGCAAAAAACAGTATACGCTGATGGGGAGGGGAAACCTCTGGCTATTACATTACATACGGGACGTAGCGTCAGCAAAGCGTGCCTCTGGAGTGGAGGCGGGAGTCAGAGGCGAGATGTGGAATCCGAGGCTGAAGATCTAAATGTGTGTACCAGCGAGGGCATGAGTGCTGAGTGACGGATCGTCACGCGTTGTTCTGAACTGTCGCACACATGGCGTAAACACACTAATTTTCCCATGTTTAAGTAAGAATCTGTTCTTCTGCGGTTGAAGTTTTTGGCTCTGGGCTAGACTTTAGCACCGGGGGCCAAACCTAAATGGGACCAGACTCAGTAGCTTGTGACATGGACCACCCAGGTTCTATCTGTGCTGCACGGTCCTGCGGCGACAGGTCTTGCGGCCTGGCAGGCTGTCCCCCTGTCTGGGTTAGGTGGTCGGTAAACTTTGCAGGCCACGCAGGTCACCCGAGCAACGGATCGTAAAGTCTGGTTGGCTCCCGCCCCAGTGACTCCTGAGTGAGCCGCCGCTACCCTCCCGGCTGCCCACATCTGCTCGTGGTTTGGGGGGAGATGGCAACTCCGCACTCCCCGCTACCTTTGAAGTACAGCTCGTTGGGTTCGGTTCGGCCTGCCTTAGACTCATTCATTTCAGGCTCTACAAGCTATAAAAATATGAAAACTGAATCATTCTGAACGGTCTGGAAACCAGGAGCCTCCAGCCTAACCGTCGTCTTTGTTCCATTGTGAGTGTAGCATGCCGAGTGTGTGCTGACACGTGCGATGGTGAGCGTCACATCACTTCCTGGGTCGCTAAACACCTCCCCACCGTGCCTCAGGCCAGACACAATGTCCTTTGGTCCTTCCTTTCACATTCAAGGGCTAAGTTGAATGAAAAGCATGTCTGTCTGCCTGTATGCCAGTCTGTCTGTCTGCCTGTATGCCAGTCTGTCTATCTGCCTTTATGTCAGTCTGTCTGTCTGCCTGTATGCCAGTCTGTCTATCTGCCTTTATGTCAGTCTGTCTATCTCTCAGTCTGTCTGTTTGCCTTCCTGCCTGCCTGTCTGTTTGTCTCTTTAGTGGGGACCGTTGTATGCCACGGGGCAGACGAGGGTGGGCCATTTTGGCCCGGGGTGCCCCCTGAAACTGGAGAATAAAGACGGCCTGGAGGCTTCCTGGAAGGAGTTGCTTGCCAGGAATCAGCGGGGTTGTGATTTACAGCAGCTCAACAGGCAAAAAAAATCACATGGCACAGGAAGGCCTGCGGCATTCTGGATAAGTGGGTAAGGCACAGCACACAATTAACCCAAATTATGGCGGGTCTCCAAGGGAAGCGTCTGCCATACTATACCTTCTGGCGCTGCTGATCTTGGTCTGACAGAGTCACCATTATTCACAATAATATGCTTATTATTCAGCTCCAAAGTAAACAGCTTCACCAGCCCACTGATCACTATTTTCTCTCACCCTCTTTGCTCATTTATATTATTTAAGAGACATTTTTATCCAAAATGACATATAGCTGAGAAATCCAGGTCAGTCAGTCCCTGGGTCTTGCTTAGGGGTCCAACAGTGTGATTACTCCACCAACCCCAGGATTTGAACCAGCAACCTTCCAATCATGGACACAGCATCCAAACCCACTGAGCCACATTTCTCTTGTGTTGGTAATCAATTAATCAGCAAAAGGCGGCCTAATAAGATGGCAGCATGTGCTGCCCGTCTCCTGAAGCTCCCCCACTGACGCCCCTTGGGGGGTGCTGCCCCCGCTCTGTGCTGTGCAGAAATGCATCCTCCCATCCAGGGGTCGTCAGGATGCCAGTCCACAAGAAGGAACCCCTGGCAGAGCTGCATGGAGCAGGGGCCCAGCCAGGCTAGGTGGGCAGGGGGAGCTGGGCAGGGAGGGGCCTTCAGCAGTGGGGTGGGGTCCCAGGTGCCAGCTGCTGCCAGAGGAGATCCGTCACACGGGCCCAGCGAAACGGAAAGATGAGCAAACACCACGGCCGTCATTTTTGTGGAAGCTTCAGTTCAAGAACTATATTTAAAATTTTCTAGGAAATTGTAGCTAAAATCCATGACTGGGCAAAATGAAGATTCCTGGCTGATGCTGAAATGTCCCAGCAGAAGCGTCGGAAAAAGGAGCCGCCCCCCTCCCACACAGAGCCCCATCAGTCTGTTACTGTGAGGCCGTGTGCACAAGTACACACCTCGGAGCCGACTTTTGGGACCCAGACTGCTCCGCCCTTCCAGATGCCAGCTTCAGCGGCCCGGACTTCTCTGCCCAGCTGGGACCTGGCATCAGGGGCCCAGACTCCTCTGCCCAGCAGGGAGTTGGCTTCAAGAGCTCAGACTCCTCCTCCTGGCCAGGAGCTGGATTCAGGGGCCCGGAGTCCTTCTCATGGGCAGGAGCTGGATTCAGGCACCTGGACTCCTCCTCATGGCCAGGAGCTGGCTTCAGGGGCCCAGACTCCTCCTCATGGCCAGGAGCTGGCTTCAGGGGCCCAGACTCCTCCTCATGGCCAGGAGCTGGCTTCTGGGGTCTGGACTCCTCCTCATGGCCAGGAGCTGGCTTCTGGGGCCTGGACTCCTCCTCATGGCCAGGAGCTGGCTTCTGGGGCCCGGACTCCTCCTCATGGCCAGGAGCTGGATTCAGGGGCCCGGACTCCTCATGGGCAGGAGCTGGATTCAGGGGCCCGCACTCCTCCTCATGGCCAGGAGCTGGCTTCTGGGACCCGGACTCCTCCTCATGGCCAGGAGCTGGCTTCTGGGGCCCAGACTCCTCCTCATGGCCAGGAGCTGGCTTCTGGGGTCTGGACTCCTCCTCATGGCCAGGAGTTGGCTTCTGGGGCCCGGACTCCTCCTCATGGCCAGGAGCTGGATACAGGGGCCCAGACTCCTCCTCATGGCCAGGAGCTGGCTTCTGGGGCCTGGACTCCTCCTCATGGCCTGGAGCTGGATTCAGGGGCCCGGACTCCTCCGCCCGGCCAGGCACCTCGGTTATGGAGGCTACCTGTTTTTATTCAGCTTCCTCTTCCTGTTCCCTTCCTCTTCAGAGTCACATGGGTGACAGTGCCTTTTTCTCTTGCCGCTGTTCCCCAAATGTGGACACCAGTGCATCCGGAACTCTCTCTTGCCAGCCCCGCTTCTGGCAGCTCTGTCATCGGTGAGAGCAATTCTTCCTGGGGCCATTATCTTGTCAGCAGCATTTGTTAGGCCGTGCTGGAAGCGTTTCAGGTATTTATGCAAAGTATATTTTTGATGAGTGCTTGGATTAGGAGGCATGAGGATGGGGTGAGGCAGTTCAGAATTTTCTAGCAAAATGTGCCCCCCCCCCCCCAGTTCTAAGTGATTCTTGTCATTAACATGTCACCTCGCCCCCCCCACATGCACGCTTCTGGCATGTGCCATGCAGAACTACTTCCATGCCTCCTTCTGACCAGCTGGCGGCTTCTCCCTCATGTCTCCCGTCTCTCCCACCCAGGAGCTGCCGACCCGGAGTGCGGACGCCGGTGACTGCCACCAGCTCCCCC